>JACEFZ010005575.1:45000-309494 GCA_014155875.1 Cepaea nemoralis | reverse complement strand
TATCCTGTTCTATTCAGTACTAGTTATGTCTGGACTAGTTATGTTCTTGTACTAGTTATATCTGTGCTAAGTTATATACTGTACTAGTATATCCTTGTAATAGTTATGTCCTGCTACTTGTTATATCCTGACTAGTGTATATCCTGTACTAGTTATATCCTGTACTAGGTTATGTCCTGTGTACTAGTTATGTCCTGTAATTAGTTATATCCTGTGTGCTAGTTATATCCTGTACAAGTTATGTCCTTTGACGAGTTATGTCTGTACTAGTTATGTCCTGTACTAGTTATATCCGAGGTACTAGTTATATCTGTACTAGTTATATCCTGTACAGTTAGTCCTGTCTGTTATTATCCCCTGTACTAGTGATTCCTGTACTAGTTATATCCTGTAATAGTCATATCCTGTTATATAATGTATAGTATGTACTGCGAGTTATGTCCTGTTAGAGTTATGTCCTGTACTAGTTATGTCTGTACTGTTATATCCTGTACTAGTTATATCCTGTACTAGTTAATCCTGTACTAGTTTATACAGTACTAGTATATCATGTATATCTGTACTAGTTATATCATGTATTAGTTTAGCCGTAATAGTTTGTCTTTACTAAGTTTATCCTGTACTAGTTATTGACTGACAGTTATTATCCTGTGACTACTAGTTAAAATCCGTAATAGTTATGTCCTGTACAGTATATCCTGTACCTAGTTATATCCTGTACTAGTTCTATCCTGTTATATTCCTGTACTAGTTATGTCCTGATCTAGTCTATTATATCCTGTACTTGGTTATATCTGGACTAGGTTATATCCTGTAGGTTATTCTGTATAGTTATATTCTGTTATATCCTGTAAGAGTTATATCCGTACTAGTTATGTCACTGGACTAGTTGTATCCTGTACTAGTTATGTCCTGTACTATGTTATGTCCTGTACTAGTTATATCATGTACTATTATATCTGTTTGTGCTATAGATATATCAGTTGTTATATCCTGTACTAGTTATGTCCTGTTTTACTAGTTATATTCCTGTATTAGTTTATCCGTTATATCCTGTAATAGTATATCCTGTACTAGTTATATCACTGTAATAGTTATATCATGTATCAGTTATATACCTGTAGGTATAATACTGTTAATCATGCTACGGTTATATCATTGTACTAGTTAGTCCAGTTATATACCTGTATAGTTAATCCTATAATAGTTATATCCTGGGACTAGTTATGTCCTGTACTCAGTTAGGTCCTGTACTAGTTATATCCGTACTAGTATGTCCGGTAATGTTAGATCCTGTACTAGTTTATGCCTGTACTAGTTATATCCTGTACTAGTTATATCCTGTACGAGTTATTATATCCTGTACTAGTTTGTCTGTTATATCCTGTACTAGTTATATCCTGTATAGTTATATCCTGTATGAGTTAATGTCCTTACTAGTTATGTCTGTATAGTTATGTCCTGTACTTCGTTATATCCTGTACTAGTTAATCCGTACTAGTTATTTCTGTACTAGTTCAGACCATGTAATAGTTATACCTGTACTAGTTATATCCTGTTATAGCCTGTACTAGTTATACCTGTACTAGTTTTATCCTGTACTAGTTATGTCCTGTACTAGTGATGTCCTTGTTACGAGTTATGTTTCCCTTGTTATTCTTGTGACGAGTTATGTCCGTAATAGTTATCATGTCCGGTGAATTAGTTAGTATCCTGTTTAATCCCTGTACTATTTAGATGACTGTATGGACTAGGTTATATCCGGTGACTAGTAATCCTGTACTAGATGTCCCTGTTTATCCTGTACTAGTTATACCTGTACTTGTTAATCTTTATAGTTATATCCTCTGTTATATACGTTATATCCTGTCATGTACTAGTTAGTCCTGTACTAGTTATGTCCTGTACTAGAATACGTGCTGTTAAATCCTTTACTAGTTATATCCTGTACTAGTTATTGTCCTGTATCGGTATATCTGTACTAGGTTATATCCTGTATAGTATAGCCTGTACTAGTTATGTCTGGACTAGTAATTTCTGTACTAGTTATGTCCTGTACTAGTTATCCTGTGCCCGCTAGTTAGATCTGTACTAGTTATGTCCTGTACTCGTGATATCCTTGTACTAAGTAGGTCCTGTACAGTTATTTTTTTAACTTTTTTGTTACTGTATAGTTATTATCGATACTAGTTATTTCCGGTATACTAGTTATGTCCTGTACTAGTTATGCCCTGATATAGTTATGTCCCTGTACTAAGTTATTGTCCCCTGTACTAGTTATATCTGTTACTAGTTAATCATGTACCTAGTATGTCCTGTACAGTTATGTCCTGCTGTATATCCTGTACTAGTTATTCCTGTACTAGTTATAGATGTTATATCCTGTTACTAGTTATATCGTATAGTTATGTCCTGATAATAGTTATTTCCTGTACTAGTAATCCTGTACTGTTAGATCCTGTACTAGTTATATCATGTTATATCATGTGACAGTTATGTAGGTTATAGTTAGTCTGTAATACCCGTAGTCATGTATAGTTATATCCTGCTAATAGTTATGTACTGTACTAGTTATGATACTGTCCTAGTTAGATCCTGTAATAGTATATCCTGTAATTAGTTATGTTCCTGTACTAGTGATATCCTGTACTAGTTATGTCCTGTACTAGGTATACCTGTGCTAGAAATCACTGTACTAGTTAGGGCGTGGATAGTTATATCTGTATAGTTATGTCCTGTACTAGTTATGTCCTGTATAGTTATATCCTGTACTAGTGATATCCTGTACTAGTATATCCTGTACTAGTTATATATGTATAGTTATATCCTGCTATTAGTTATGTACTGTACTAGTTAATGTCCTGTACTAGTATATCCTTACTAGTTATATCCTGTACTAGTTAATCCTGTACGAGATTATATCCTTGTTATATTACTTTACTAGTTACGTCCTGCTACTAGATATATCCTGATACTAGATTTTATATGTACTAGTTATATTCCGTGAATCCCGTATAGTTATATCACTGTACTAGTTATTCCTGTACTAGTTATGTCCTGATACTAGTTATTATACTGTCGCTAGTTATATCTGTACAGTTATGTCCTGTTATGTCCTGTATAGTTAACCGGTTTTACTAGTTATATCCTGTACAAGTTAATCATGTATAAGTTATATCCTGTTTATCCTGTACTAGTATGTCCCTGTAATAGTTATATCTGTTCTATCCTGTGAACTAGTTATGTCTTGACTACTAGTTATGTCCTGTACTAGTTATATCCTTTTACTAGTTTATTGTATAGGTTATATCCTGTATAGTTATATCCTTGTATAGTTATATATGCTACTAGTTATGTCCTGTACTAGTTATGTCCTTGTACTAGTATATCCTGTACTAGTTATATCCTGTACTAGTTAATACTGTACTAGTTATATCCTGTTATATCTGTATAGTTATGTACGGTACTAGTATATCATGTACTAGTTATATCCTGTTACTAGTTATATCCTGTTATATCCTGTAATAGTTATACCTGTACTAGTTATATCTTGTACTAGATTAAGTCCTGTACTAGTTATGTCCTGTACTAGTTATATCCTGTACTAGTTATGTCCTGTACTAGTATATCCGGTACTAGTTATATCCTGGTACAAGTTATATCCTGTACTAGTTATATCCTGTTATATCCTGTACTAGTTATGTCCTATACTAGTTATCCTGTCATCATCCTGTGCTAGTTATGGCCTGTATAGTATGTTCATGTACAGTTTATATACTGTACTAGTTAATCCTGTTATATCCTGTACTAGTTATATCCTGTACTAGTTATGTCCGTATAGTTATGTCCTGTACTAGTTATGTCTGTACTAGTATATCCTGTACTAGTTATGTCCTGTACTAGTTATTATCCTGTAACTAGTTTATCCGTAATAGTTATGGCCTGTATAGTTATATGTGTACTAGTTATGTCCTGTACTATGATGTCCTGTACTAGGTTATATCCGTACTAGTTATATCCTGTACTAGTTATGTCCTGATAGTTATATCCTCTACTAGTTATACCTGTACTAGTTATGTCCTGTACTAGTTATGTCCTGTATAGTTATTCCGTGCTAGTTATATCCTGTACTAGTTATGTCCTGTACTAGTTATATCCTGTTATATCCTGTACTAGTTATATCCTGTTATTATCCTGTACTAGTTATATCCTGTACTAGTTAATCCTGTACTAGTTATATCCTGCTAGTATATCCTGTTATATCCTGTACTAGTTATGTCCTGTACTAGTTAGTCTGTACTAGTTATGTCCTGTTATATCCTGTAAAGTTATTGTCCTGTAATAGTTATATCCTGTACTAGTTATATCTGTGACTACTAGTTATATCCTGTATAGTTATATCCTGTTTTAACTAGTTATAATACCTTTTTAACTAAGTACTAATTTCCTGTAATTTTTACTAGTTATGTCCTGTACTAGTTATGTCCCTGTTATATCCTGTACTAGTTATATCCTGCTACTTGTTATATCCTGTACTAGTTATTATCCTGTACTAGCTATATCCTGTTTTATCCTGTACTAGTATATCCTGTACAGTTATGTCCTGCTACTAGTTATCTTCCTGTGCTAGTTATATCCTGTACTAGTTATATCCTGTACTAGTGCTGTCTGTACTAGTTATATCCTGTACTAGTTATATCCTGTACTAGTTATATCCTGTACTTAGTTATATCCTGTACTAGTTATGTCCTGTACTAGTTATATCCTGTACTAGTTAATCCTGACTAGTTATGTCCTGTAATAGTTATGTCCTGTACTAGTTATGTCTGTACTAGTTAATCCTTTTTTTACTACGTTATATCCTGTACTTTAATGATTTTAACTTAGTTCTGTTGTACTAGTTTGGTCCCCTGTTTTACTCTTAGTTAACATCCTGTACTAGTTATATCCTGTACTAGTTATATCCTGTACTAGTATATCCTGTTATATCCTGTACTAGTTATATCCTGTACTAGTTATGTCTGTATAGTTATGTCTCTGTACTAGTTATGTCCTGCTATAGTTATATCCTGTACTAGTTATATCCTGTACTAGTTATATCCTGTACTAGTTATATCCTGTACTAGTATATCCTGTACTATTATCTGTACTAGTTATATCCTGCTTATAGTATATCCTGTATACTAGTTATATCCTGTACTAGTTATATCTGTACTAGTTATATACTGTTATATCCTGTACTAGTTATATCCGTACTAGTTATATCCTGTACTAGTTATGTCCTGTACTAGTTATATCTGTGATAGTTAAAGCCTGTACTAGTTATGTCCTGTATAGTTATATCCTGTACTAGTTATATCCTGTACTAGTTATTTATACTAGTTATATCCTGTACTAGTTATTCCTGTACTAGTTATATCCTGTAATTGTTATATCTGTATAGTTATATCCTGTACTAGTTATATCTGTACTAGTTATATCCTGTTATATCCTGTACTAGTTATATCCTGTACTAGTTATGTCCTGTACTAGTTGTATCCTGTATAGTTATATCCTGTACTAGTTATGTCCTGTACTAGTTATATCATGTACTAGTTATATCCTGTACTAGTTAATATCCTGTTATATCCTGTACTAGTTATGTCCTGTAATAGTTATTATCCTGTACTAGTATATCCTGTTAGTTATATCCTGTACTAGTTATTCCTGTACTAGTTATATCATGTATAGTTATATCCTGTAACTAGTTATATACTGTTATATCCTGTACTAGTTATATCTGTACTAGTTATGTCCAGTATATTAGTATTAGTTATATCCCCGTACTAGTTATATCCTGACTAGTTATGTCTGTACTAGTTATGTCCTGTACTAGTTATATCCTGTACTAGTTATATCCTGTACTAGTTATATCCTGTACTAGTTATATCCTGTACTAGTTATATCCTGTTAATAGTTATATCCTGTACTAGTTATATCCTGTACTAGTTATATCCGTTATATCCTGTACTGTATATCCTGTACTAGTTATATCCTGTTACTACTAGTTATGTCCTGTATAGTTATGTTCCTGTACTAGTTATGTCCTGTACTAGTTATATCCTGTACTAGTTATATCCTGTACTAGTTATTTCCTGTATAGTTTATACCCTGTACTAGTTATACCCTGTACTAGTTATATCCTGTTATATCCTGTACTAGGTATATCCTGTACTAGTTATATCCTGTATAGTTATGTCCTGTACTAGTTATGTCCTGTATAGTTATGTCCTGTATACCTGTACTAGTTATGTATGTACTAGTATATCCTGTACTAGTTATATCCTGTTATATCTGTACTAGTTATATCCTGTACTAGTTATCTCCTGTACTAGTTATATCCTGTACTAGTTATGTCCTGTTATATCCTGTACTGTTATTCCTGTACTAGTATATCCTGTACTAGTTATACTGTATATCCTTTATATCCTGTACTAGTTAGTCCTGTACTAGTTATGTCCTGTACTAGTTATATCCTGTACTAGTTATATCTGTACTAGTTATATCCTGTACTAGTTATGTCCTGTACTAGTTATGTCCTGTACTAGTTATATCCTGTACTAGTTATATCCTGTACTAGTTATGTCCTGTACTAGTTATATTCTGTACTTAGTTAGTCATGCTTTTAATCAGTTATATCCTGTACTAGTTATATCCTGTACTAGTTATATCCTGTCTAGTATCATGTACTAGTTATATCCTGTACTAGTTATATCCTGTACTAGTTATATCTGTACTAGTTATATCCTGTACTAGTTATGTCCTGTACTAGTTATGCCTGTACTAGTTATGTCCTGTATAGTTATATCCTGTACTAGTTATATCCTGTACTAGTTATATCTGTACTAGTTATGTCCTGTTATATCCTGTACTGTTATATCCTGTACTAGTTATATCCTGTACTAGTTATATCTGTTATATCTGCTACTAGTTATATCCTGTTATATCCTGTACTATTATTTACTGTACTAGTTATATCCTGTACTAGTATATCATGTACTAGTTATATCCTGTTATATCCTGTACTAGTTATGTCCTGTACTAGTTATGTCCGGTACTAGTTATATCCTGTACTAGTTATATCCTGTACTAGTTATGTCCTGTACTAGTTATATCCTGTACTAGTTATATCCTGTACTAGTTATGTCCTGTACTAGTTATGTCTGTACTAGTTATGTCCTGTACTAGTTATGTCCTGTACTAGTTATATCCTGTGCTAGTTAAATTCCTGTACTAGTTATGTCCTGTACTAGTTATATCCGTACTAGTTATGTCCTGTACTAGTTATGTCCTGTACTAGTTATATCCTGTAATAGTTATATCCTGTACTAGTTATATCCTGTACTAGTATATCTGTACTAGTTATATCCTGTATTAGTTATGTCTGTACTAGTTATGTCCTGTACTAGTATATCCTGTACTAGTTATATCCTGTACTAGTTATATCCTGTACTAGTTATATCCTGTTATATCCTGTACTAGTTATGTCCTTACTAGTTATATCCTGTACTAGTTATATCCTGTATAGTTATACTAGTTATATCCTGTACTAGTTATATCTTGTACTAGTTATGTCCTGTACTAGTTATGTCCTGTACTAGTTATATCCTGTGTAGTTATATCCTGTACTAGTTATGTCCTGTTATGTCCTGTACTAGTTATATCCCGGTACTAGTTATATCCTGTACAAGTTATATCCTGTACTAGGTTATCCTGTTATATCCTTTTACTAGTTATGTCCTGTACTAGTTATATCCTGTTATATCCTGTGCTAGTTATGTCCTGTACTAGTTATGTCCTGTACTAGTTATATACTGTATAGGTATATCCTGTACTAGTTATATCTGTACTAGTTATATCCTGTACTAGTTATATCCTGTACTAGTTATGTCCTGTACTAGTTATGTCCTGTACTAGTTATATCCTGTACTAGTTATATCCTGTATAGTTATATCCTGTACTAGTTATATCCTGTTATATCCTGTACTAGTTATGTCCTGTACTAGTTATATCCTGTACTAGTTATATCCTGTACTAGTTATATCCTGTATATCCTGTATAGTTATATCCTGTACTAGTTATATCTTGTACTAGTTATGTCCTGTACTAGTTATGTCCTGTACTAGTTATATCCTGTGCTAGTTATATCCTGTACTAGTTATGTCCTGTACTAGTTATATCCGGTACTAGTTATATCCTGTAACAAGTTATATCCTGTACTAGTTATATCCTGTATATCCTTGTTACTAGTTATGTCCTTTACTAGTTATATCCTGTTATATCCTGTGCTAGTTATGTCCTGTACTAGTTATGTCCTGTACTAGTTATATCCTGTACTAGTTATATCCTGTTATATCCTGTACTAGATATCCTGTACTAGTTATGTCCTGTACTAGTTATATGTACTAGTTATGTCCTGTAATAGTTATATCCTGTACTAGTTATGTCCTGTGCTAGTTATGTCCGTACTAGTTATATCATGTACTAGTTATATCCTGTACTAGTTATATCCTGTTATATCCTGTACTAGTTATGTCCTGTACTAGTTATGTCCTGTACTAGTTATATCATGTACTAGTTATATCCTGTACTAGTTATATCCTGTTATATCCTGTACTAGTTATGTCCTGTACTAGTTATATCCTGTACTAGTTATGTCCTGTTATATCCTGTACTAGTTATATCCTGTACTAGTTATATCCTGTACTAGTTATATCCTGTACTAGTTATATCCTGTACTAGTTATGTCCTGTACTAGTTATATCCTGTACTAGTTATATCCTGTTATATCCTGTACTAGTTATCTCCTGTACTAGTTATATACCTGTACTAGTTATATCTGTACTAGTTATCCTGTACTAGTTATATCCTGTACTAGTTATATCCTGTACTAGTTATATCCTGTACTAGTTATATCCTGTATATGTTATACCCTGTACTAGTTATATCCTGTACTAGTTATATCCTGTTATATCCTGTACTAGTTATGTCCTGTACTAGTTATATCCTGTACTAGTTATATCCTGTACTAGTTATGTCCTGTACTAGTTATGTCGTTATATCCTGTACTAGTTATGTCCTGTACTAGTTATACCTGTACTAGTTATATCATGTTATATCCTGTACTAGTTATATCCTGTACTAGTTATGTCCTGTACTAGTTATATCTGTACTAGTTATATCCTGTACTAGTTATATCCTGTACTAGTTATATCCTGTTATATCCTGTACTAGTTATATTACTGTATATCCTGTTTATATCCTTATTATTTTTATATCCTGTACTAGTTATATCCTGTTATATCCTGTTATATCTGTACTAGTTATGTCCTGTACTAGTTATGTCCTGTACTAGTTATATCCTGTACTAGTATACCTGTACTAGTTATATCTGTACTAGTTATGTCCTGTACTAGTTATATCCTGTACTAGTTATATCCTGTACTAGTTATATCTGTATAGTTATGTCCTGTACTAGTATATTCGTAACTAGTTATGTTCTGTCTGTACTAGTTATATCCTGTACTAGTTATATCCTGTACTAGTTATGTCCTGTACTAGTTATGTCCTGTACTAGTTATATCTGTACTAGTTATATCATGTACTAGTTATATCCTGTACTAGTTATTCCTGTACTAGTTATGTACTGTACTAGTTATATCCTGTACTAGTTATATCCTGTACTAGTTATATCCTGTACTAGTTATATCCTGTACTAGTTATATCCTGTACTAGTTATATCCTTACTAGTTATGTCCTGTTATATCCTGTACTAGTTATATCCTGTACTAGTTATATCCTGTTATATCCTGTACTAGTTATATCCTGTACTAGTTATATCCTGTACTAGTTATATCCTGTACTAGTTATATCTGTACTAGTTATATCCTGTACTAGTTATATCCTGTTATATCCTGTACTAGTTATGTCCTGTACTAGTTATATCCTGTTATATCCTGTACTAGTTATATCCTGTACTAGTATATCCTGTTATATCCTGTACTAGTTATGTCCTGTACTAGTATGTCCTGTATAGTTATATCCTGTACTAGTTATATCCTGTAATAGTTATGTCCTGTACTAGTTATATCCTGTACTAGTTATATCCTGTACTAGTTTATCCTGTACTAGTTATGTCCTGTACTAGTTATATCCTGTACTAGTTATATCCTGTACTAGTTATATCCTGTGCTAGTAACCTGTACTAGTTATGTCCTGTACTAGTTATGTCCTGTACTAGTTATGTCCTGTACTAGTTATGTCCTGTACTAGTTATATCCTGTACTAGTTATATCCTGTACTAGTTATATCCTGTACTAGTTATATCCTGTATTAGGTTATTCCTGTACTAGTTATGTCCTGTACTAGTTATATCCTGTACTAGTTATATCCTGTACTAGTATATCCTGTAATAGTTATATCCTGTTATATCTGTACTAGTTATGTCCTGTACTAGTTATATCCTGTACTAGTATATCCTGTATATTATATCCTGTTATATCCTGTACTAGTTATATCCTGTACTAGTTATGTCCTGTACTAGTTATGTCCTGTACTAGTTATATCCTGTGCTAGTTATATCCTGTACTAGTTATGTCCTGTTATGTCCTGTATAGTTATATCCGGTACTAGTTATATCCTGTACAAGTTATATCCTGTACTAGTTATATCCTGTTATATCCTGTACTAGTTATGTCCTGTACTAGTTATATCCTGTTATATCCTGTGAGTTATGTCCTGTACTAGTTATGTCCTGTACTAGTTATATACTGTACTAGTTATACCTGTACTAGTTATATCCTGTACTAGTTATATCCTGTACTAGGTATGTCCTGTACTAGTTATGTCCTGTACTAGTTATATCCTGTACTAGTTATATCCTGTACTAGTTATATCCTTTACTAGTTATATCTGTACTAGTTTATCCTGTTATATCCTGTATAGTTATGTCCTGTATAGTTTTTTTTTTATATCTGTACTAGTTATATCCTGTACTAGTTATACTGTTATATCCTGTACTAGTTATATCCTGTACTAGTTATATCTTGTACTAGTTATGTCCTGTACTAGTTATGTCTGTACTAGTTATATCCTGTGCTAGTTATATCCTGTACTAGTTATGTCCGTTATGTCCTGTACTAGTTATATCCGGTACTAGTTATATCCTGTACAAGTTATATCCTGTACTATATATCCTGTTATATTGTACTAGTTATGTCTGTACTAGTTATATCCTTTAGATCCTGTGCTAGTTATGTCCTGTACTAGTTATGTCCTGTACTAGTTATATCCTGTACTAGTTATATCCTGTTATATCCTGTACTAGTTATATCCTGTACTAGTTATGTCCTGTACTAGTTATGTCCTGTACTAGTTATGTCCTGTACTAGTTATATCCTGTACTAGTTATGTCCTGTGCTAGTTATGTCCTGTACTAGTTATATCATGTACTAGTTAATCCTGTACTAGTTATATCCTGTATTATCCTGTACTAGTTATGTCCTGTACTAGTTATATCCCGTACTAGTTATATCATGTACTAGTTATATCCTGTACTAGTTATATCCTGTTAATCCTGTATAGTTATGTCCTGTACTAGTTATATCCTGTACTAGTTGGTCCTGTTATATCCTGTACTAGTATATCCTGTACTAGTTATATCCTGTACTAGTTATGTCCGTACTAGTTATATCCTGTACTAGTTATGTCCTGTACTGTTATATCCCTGTACTAGTTATGTCCGTACTAGTTATATCCTGTACTAGTATATCCTGTTATATCCTGTACTAGTTATATCCTGTACTAGTTATATCCTGTACTAGTTATATCATGTACTAGTTATGTCCTGTACTAGTTATGTCCTGTACTAGTTATGCCCTGTTATATCCTGTACTAGTTATGTCCTGTACTAGTTATATCCTGTACTAGGTATATTTTTTTATTACTGTTATATCCTGTACTAGTTAATCCTGTACTAGTTATGTCCTGTACTAGTTATATCCTGTACTAGATATATCCTGTACTAGTTATGTCCTGTTATATCCTGTACTAGGTATATACTGGACTAGTTATATCCTGTTATATCCTGTACTAGTTATATCCTGTACTAGTTATATCCTGTACTAGTTATATCCTGTACTAGTTATGTCTGTACTAGTTATGTCCTGTACTAGTTATATCCTGTGCTAGTTATATCCTGTGCTAGTTATATCCTGTGCTAGTTATATCCTGTACTAGTTATATCCTGTACTAGTTATATCCTGTACTAGTTATATCCTGTACTAGTTATATCCTGTACTAGTTATATCCTGTACTAGTTATATCTTTACTAGTTATATCCTGTACTAGTTATGTCCTGTACTAGTTATGTCCTGTACTAGTTATGTCCTGTATAGTTATGTCCTGTACTAGTTATATCCTGTACTAGTTATGTCCTGTACTAGTTATGTCCTGTACTTTTATATCCTGTACTATTATATCCTGTACTTGTTATATCCTGTACTAGTTAGTCCTGTACTAGTTATGTCCTGTACTAGTTATGTCCTGTACTAGTTATGTCCTGTACTAGTTATATCCTGTACTAGTTATGTCTGTACTAGTTATATCTGTACTAGTTATATCCTGTACTAGTTAATCCTGTACTAGTTATATCTGTACTAGTTATATCCTGTACTAGTTATACTGTATAGTTATATCCTGTACTAGTTATATCCTGTACTAGTTATGTCCTGTACTAGTTATGTCCTGTATAGTTATATCCTGTGCTAGTTATATCTGTACTAGTTTGTCCTGTACTAGTTATATCCTGTACTAGTTATATCCTGTATATCCTGTACTAGTTATATCCTGTTATATCCTGTACTAGTTATATCCTGTACTAGTTATATCATGTTATATCCTGTACTAGTTTATCCTGTACTAGTTATATCCTGGTATATCTGTACTAGTTATGTCCTGTACTAGTTATATCCTGTACTAGTTATACTGTACTAGTTATGTCCTGTACTAGTTATATCCTGTACTAGTTATGTCCTGTACTAGTTATATCCTGTAATAGTTATGTCCTGTACTAGTTATATCCTGTGCTAGTTATATCCTGTACTAGTTATATCCTGTACTAGTTATGTCCTGTACTAGTTATGTCCTGTACTAGTTATATCCTGTATTAGTTATATAGTTATATCGTATAGTTATATCCTATATCCTGTACTAGTATATCCTGTACTAGTTATATCCTGTTATATCCTACTAGTTATATCCTGTACTAGTTATATCCTGTTATATCCTGTACTAGTTATGTCCTGTACTAGTTATATCTGTACTAGTTATATCCTGTTATATCCTGTACTAGTTATATCCTGTACTAGTTATGTCCGTACTAGTTATATCCTGTACTAGTATATCCTGTACTATTATATCCTGTACTAGTTATATCCTGTTATATCTGTACTAGTTATATCCTGTACTAGTTATGTCCTGTACAGTTATGTCCTGTACTAGTTATATCCTGTACTAGTTATGTCCTGTACTAGTTATGTCCTGTACTAGTATATTCTGTACTAGTATTTATCATGTACTAGTCATATCCTGTACTAGTTATATCTGTTATATCCTGTACTAGTTATGTCCTGTGCTAGTTATATCCTGTACTAGTTATATCCTGTACTAGTTATATCATGTACTAGTTATATCCTGTACTAGTTATATCCTGTATATCCTGTACTAGTTATATCCTGTACTAGTTATATCCTGTTATATCCTGTACTAGTTATATCCTGTACTAGTTATATCCTGTACTAGTTATATCCTGTACTAGTTATATCCTGTTATATCCTGTACTAGTTATATCCTGTACTAGTTATATCCGTATAGTTATATCCTGTACTAGTTATATCATTATAGTATATAGTTCTATCCTGTAATAGTTATGTCCTGTACTAGTTATATCCTGTTATATCCTGTACTAGTTATATCCTGTACTATTTATATCCTGTTATATCCTGTACTAGTTCTGTCCTGTAATAGTTATGTCCTGTACTAGTTATATCCTGTGCTAGTTATATCCTGTACTAGTTACATCCTGTAATAGTTATGTCCGGACTAGTTATATCCTGTACTAGTTAGGTCCTGTCCTAGTTATATCCTTACTAGTTATGTCCTGTACTAGTTATATCCTGTGCTAGTTATATCCTGTGCCCTAGTTAAAATCCTGTACTAGTTATGTCATGTACTAGTTATGTCCTGTATAGTTATGTCCGTTAACTAGTTATGTCCTGTACTAGTTATATCCTGTACTAGTTATATCCTGTACTAGTTATATCCTGTACTAGTATATCCGTACTAGTTATATCCTGTATTAGTTATGTCCTGTACTAGTTGTCCTGTCATACGTAATAGTTATATCCTGTACTAGTTATCCTGTACTAAGTTAATCCTGTAACTAGTTATATCCTGTATATCCTGTACTCAGTTATGTCCTGTACTAGTTATATCCTGTACTAGTTATATCCTGTTATATCCTGTACTAGTTAAATCCTACTAGTTATATCTTGTACTATGTTATGTCCTTGTACTAGTTATGTCCTGTATATAGTTATATCCTGTGCACATAGTTATATCTGTACTAGTTATGTACTGTTATGTCCTGTACTAGTTATATCCGGTACTAGTTATATCTGTTACAAGTTATATCCTGTACTAGTTATATCCTGCTATATCTGTCCTAGTTAGTCCTGTAATAGTATATCCTGTTATATACTGCTGCTAAGTTATGTCCTGTACTAGTTATGTCCTGTCTAGTATATTCCGGTACTAGGTATATCCTGTATAGTATATACTGTAATAGTTATACCTGTATAGTTATATCCTGTACTAGTTATGTCCTGTACTAGTTAGTCCTGTACTAGTTATATCCTGTACTAGTTTATATCCTGTACTAGTTATATCCTGACCTATAGTTAGATCCTGTTATATCCTGTACTAGTTATGTCCTGTAATAGTTATATTCCTGTACTAGTTTAATCCTTACTAGTTATAGACTGTAATAGTTATATCCTGTTATATCCTGTACTAGTTATGTCCTGTACTAGTTATATCCTGTACTAGTTATATAATGCACTTGTTATATCCTGTACTAGTTATATCCGTACTAGTTTATACTTGTACTAGTTTTATGTACCGTACTAGTTATGTACTGTACTAGTCATATCCTGTTGACCTAGTTTATTCCTGTGCTAGTTATATAAGGTACTAGTCATATCCTGTATGTTATATCATGTACTAGTTATATCCTGTACTAGTATATCCTGTACTAGTATATCTTGTACTAGTTAATCATGTACTAGTATGTCCTGTGACTAGTATATCTTGTACTAGTATGTCCTGTACTAGTTATGTCTGTACTCGTTATGTCCTGTACTAGTATAGTCCTGTATAGTTTCTACCGTACTAGTTAGTCCTGTACTAGTTATGTCCTGTACTAGTTATATCCTGTACTTGTTATATCATGTATAGTATGGTCCTGTACTAGTTATGTTACTTTACTAGATTATTTCCTGTACTAGATATGTCCAGTACTAGTCTATCTGATATAGTATGCATGGTACTAGTTATATCCTGTACTCGTTATATCCTGTACTAGTTATATCCTGTAAAAGTTAATGTCCTGTACTAGTTATATAGGTACTAGTTATATCCTGTACCTAGTGTTATCCTTTATAGTATTATCCTGTAATAGCTTAATCATGTACTAGTTATGTCCTGGTACTAGTTACTGTCCCTGTACTAGTGATATCCTGTGCTAGTTATATCCTGTACTAGGTATGTCCTGTACTAGTTATATCCTTGTACTAGTTATATCCTGTATATTCCTGTATAGTTATATCCTGTTATATCCTGTTACTAGTTATATCCTGTACTAGTTATATATGTTATATCCTGTACTGTTATATCCTGTACTAGTATACCTGGTATCTCCGTATAGTTATGTCCCGTTACTAGTTATATCCTGTAAGAGTTTATCCTGTACTAGTTATTGCAGTACTAGTTATATCACTACTAGGTATGTCATTATACTCGTTATATCCTGTACTAGTTATGTCCTGTACTAGTAATCTGTGCTAGTTTATATCCTGTGCAGTTATATCCTGTACTAGTTATGTCCTGTACTCAGTTATGTCCTGTACTAGGTATATCCTGCTAATGTTATATTCCTGTTATATTCCTGTACTAGTTATTATCCTGATATCCTGTAATAGGTTATATCCTGTACTAGTTATATCTGTTATATCCTGACTAGTTATTATCCTGTACTATTATATCCTGTTATAATCCTGTACTAGTTATGTCCTGCTTACTAGTTAGACATCCTGTACTAGTTATATCCTGTTATATCCTGTACTAGGATATAACTAGTACTAGTTACGTAACTGTACTGTTATATCCTGCTACTAGTTATCATCCTGTACAGGTTATACTGTACTAGTATATCCTGTATATCCTGTACTAGTAATCGTACTAACTAGTCCTGCATACTAGTTATGTCCTGTACAGTTCATATCCTGTACTAGTTAGTACAGGACAAACTAGTACAGGACTATAAACAGTTATACTGTAGGGATTATAACTGTACAGGATATAACTAGTACAGATATAACAGGATTATAACAGGTAACTAGTATGGTCATGTACAGGATATAACCTAGTACAGGATATAACTAGTACAGGACATTATAACAGGATATAACTAGTACAGGATATAACTAGTACAGGATTATAACAGGATATATAACTAGTACAGGATATAACTAGTACAGGATATAACTAGTTATAATCTAGTACAGGATATAACTAGTACAGGATATAACTGTACTAGTCATATATACTTACAGGATTATATACAGGATATAACTAGTACAGGATATAACTAGTACAGGATATAACTAGTACAGAGTTATAACCGGTAACTAGTATACAGTACAGTAATATACTGGATATCAGGATATAACTAGTACAGGATATAACTAGTACAGGACAAAAAAATAGGACAGGAATGAACTAGTACAGGAAATACTAGTACGGACATAACTCGTACAGGGATTAATAGCACAGGATATAACTAGCACAGGATATAACTAGTACAGGACATAACTAGTACAGGATATAACTAGTACAGGACATAACTAGTACAGGATATAACTAGTACAGGACATAACTATTACAGGATATAACTAGTACAGGATATAACTAGCACAGGATATAACTAGTACAGGACATAACTAGTACAGGACATAACTAGTACAGGATATAACAGGATATAACTAGTACAGGATATAACTAGTACAGGATATAACAGGATATAACTAGTACAGGACATAACTAGTACAGGATATAACAGGATATAACTAGTACAGGATATAACTAGTACAGGATATAACTAGTACAGGATATAACTAGTACAGGATATAACTAGTACAGGATATAACAGGATATAACTAGTACAGGATATAACTAGTACAGGATATAACTAGTACAGGATATAACTAGTACAGGATATAACAGGATATAACTAGTACAGGATATAACTAGTACAGGATATAACAGGATATAACTAGTACAGGATATAACTAGTACATGATATAACTAGTACAGGATATAACTAGTACAGGATATAACTAGCACAGGACATAACTAGTACAGGATATAACAGGATATAACTAGTACAGGATATGACTAGTACATGATATAACTAGTACAGAATATAACTAGTACAGGACATAACTAGTACAGGACATAACTAGTACAGGATATAACTAGTACAGGACATAACTAGTACAGGACATAACTAGTACAGGATATAACTAGTACAGGATATAACAGGATATAACTAGTACAGGATATAACTAGTACAGGATATAACTAGTACAGGATATAACTAGTACAGGACATAACTAGTACAGGATATAACTAGTACAGGATATAACAGGATATAACTAGTACAGGATATAACTAGTACAGGACATAACTAGTACAGGATATAACAGGATATAACTAGTACAGGATATAACTAGTACAGGATATAACAGGATATAACTAGTACAGGATATAACTAGTACAGGATATAACAGGATATAACTAGTACAGGATATAACAGGATATAACTAGTACAGGATATAACTAGTACAGGACATAACTAGTACAGGACATAACTAGTACAGGATATAACTAGCACAGGATATAACTAGCACAGGATATAACTAGTACAGGACATAACTAGTACAGGATATAACTAGTACAGGACATAACTAGTACAGGATATAACTAGTACAGGACATAACTAGTACAGGATATAACTAGTACAGGATATAACTAGTACAGGACATAACTAGTACAGGATATACCAGGATATAACTAGTACAGGATATAACTAGTACAGGATATAACATGATATAACTAGTACAGGATATAACTAGTACAGGATATAACAGGATATAACTAGTACAGGATATAACAGGATATAACTAGTACAGGATATAACTAGTACAGGACATAACTAGTACAGGATATAACTAGCACAGGATATAACTAGTACAGGACATAACTAGTACAGGACATAACTAGTACAGGATATAACTAGTACAGGATATAACTAGTACAGGATATAACTAGTACAGGATATAACTAGTACACGATATAACTAGTACAGGACATAACTAGTACAGGATATAACTAGTACAGGATATAACTAGTACAGGATATAACTAGTACAGGACATAACTAGTACAGGATATAACTAGTACAGGACATAACTAGTACAGGACATAACTAGTACAGGACATAACTAGTACAGGACATAACTAGTACAGGATATAACAAGTACAGGATATAACTAGTACAGGACATAACTAGTACAGGACATAACTAGTACAGGATATAACTAGTACAGGACATAACTAGTACAGGACATAACTAGTACAGGACATAACTAGTACAGGACATAACTAGTACAGGATATAACTAGTACAGGACATAACTAGTACAGGATATAACTAGTACAAGATATAACTAGTACAGGATATAACTAGTACAGGATATAACTAGTACAGGATATAACTAGTACAGGATATAACTAGTACAGGATATAACTAGCACAGGATATAACTAGCACAGGATATAACTAGTACAGGACATAACTAGTACAGGACATAACTAGTACAAGATATAACTAGTACAGGATATAACTAGTACAGGATATAACAAGTGCAGGATATAACTAGTACAGGATATAACTAGTACAGGACATAACTAGTACAGGATATAACAGGATATAACTAGTACAGGATATAACTAGTACAGGATATAACTAGTACAGGATATAACTAGTACAGGACATAACTAGTACAGGATATAACAGGATATAACTAGTACAGGATATAACTAGTACAGGATATAACTAGTACAGGATATAACTAGTACAGGACATAACTAGTACAGGACATAACTAGTACAGGATATAACTAGTACAGGATATAACTAGTACAGGATATAACTAGTACAGGATATACCTAGTACAGGATATAACTAGTACAGGACATAACTAGTACAGGACATAACTAGCACAGGATATAACAGGATATAACTAGTACAGGACATAACTAGTACAGGATATAACAGGATATAACTAGTACAGGATATAACTTGTACAGGATATAACTAGTACCGGATATAACTAGTACAGGACATAACAGGACATAACTAGTACAGGATATAACTAGCACAGGATATAACTAGTACAGGACATAACTAGTACAGGACATAACTAGTACAAGATATAACTAGTACAGGATATAACTAGTACAGGATATAACAGGATATAACTAGTACAGGATATAACTAGTACAGGACATAACTAGTACAGGATATAACAGGATATAACTAGTACAGGATATAACTAGTACAGGATATAACTAGTACAGGATATAACTAGTACAGGACATAACTAGTACAGGACATAACTAATACAGGATATAACTAGTACAGGATATAACTAGTACAGGATATAACTAGTACAGGATATAACTAGTACAGGA
The DNA here is from genome assembly GCA_014155875.1 of Cepaea nemoralis. Taxonomy (NCBI): domain Eukaryota; kingdom Metazoa; phylum Mollusca; class Gastropoda; order Stylommatophora; family Helicidae; genus Cepaea; species Cepaea nemoralis. The sequence goes on along the minus strand of JACEFZ010005575.1, from coordinate 289,368 downwards.
TATAACTAGTACAGGACATAACTAGTACAGGACATAACTAGTACAGGACATAACTAGTACAGGACATAACTAGTACAGGATTTAACTAGCACAGGATATAACTAGCACAGGATATAACTAGTACAGGACATAACTAGTACAGGATATAACTAGTACAGGACATAACTAGTACAGGATATAACTAGTACAGGACATAACTATTACAGGATATAACTAGTACAGGATATAACTAGCACAGGATATAACTAGTACAGGACATAACTAGTACAGGACATAACTAGTACAGGATATAACAGGATATAACTAGTACAGGATATAACTAGTACAGGATATAACAGGATATAACTAGTACAGGACATAACTAGTACAGGATATAACAGGATATAACTAGTACAGGATATAACTAGTACAGGATATAACTAGTACAGGATATAACTAGTACAGGATATAACTAGTACAGGATATAACAGGATATAACTAGTACAGGATATAACTAGTACAGGATATAACTAGTACAGGATATAACTAGTACAGGATATAACAGGATATAACTAGTACAGGATATAACTAGTACAGGATATAACAGGATATAACTAGTACAGGATATAACTAGTACATGATATAACTAGTACAGGATATAACTAGTACAGGATATAACTAGCACAGGACATAACTAGTACAGGATATAACAGGATATAACTAGTACAGGATATGACTAGTACATGATATAACTAGTACAGAATATAACTAGTACAGGACATAACTAGTACAGGACATAACTAGTACAGGATATAACTAGTACAGGACATAACTAGTACAGGACATAACTAGAACAGGATATAACTAGTACAGGATATAACAGGATATAACTAGTACAGGATATAACTAGTACAGGATATAACTAGTACAGGATATAACTAGTACAGGACATAACTAGTACAGGATATAACTAGTACAGGATATAACAGGATATAACTAGTACAGGATATAACTAGTACAGGACATAACTAGTACAGGATATAACAGGATATAACTAGTACAGGATATAACTAGTACAGGATATAACAGGATATAACTAGTACAGGATATAACTAGTACAGGATATAACAGGATATAACTAGTACAGGATATAACAGGATATAACTAGTACAGGATATAACTAGTACAGGACATAACTAGTACAGGACATAACTAGTACAGGATATAACTAGTACAGGATATAACTAGCACAGGATATAACTAGTACAGGACATAACTAGTACAGGATATAACTAGTACAGGACATAACTAGTACAGGATATAACTAGTACAGGACATAACTAGTACAGGATATAACTAGTACAGGATATAACTAGTACAGGACATAACTAGTACAGGATATACCAGGATATAACTAGTACAGGATATAACTAGTACAGGATATAACATGATATAACTAGTACAGGATATAACTAGTACAGGATATAACAGGATATAACTAGTACAGGATATAACAGGATATAACTAGTACAGGATATAACTAGTACAGGACATAACTAGTACAGGATATAACTAGCACAGGATATAACTAGTACAGGACATAACTAGTACAGGACATAACTAGTACAGGATATAACTAGTACAGGATATAACTAGTACAGGATATAACTAGTACAGGATATAACTAGTACAGGATATAACTAGTACAGGATATAACTAGTACAGGATATAACTAGTACAGGATATAACTAGTACAGGATATAACTAGTACAGGACTATAACTAGTACAGGACATAACTAGTACAGGACATAACTAGTACAGGACATAACTAGTACAGGACATAACTAGTACAGGATATAACTAAGTACAGGATATAACTAGTACAGGACATAACTAGTACAGGCCATAACTAGTACAGGATATAACTAGTACAGGACATAACTAGTACAGGACATAACTAGTACAGGACATAACTAGTACAGGACATAACTAGTACAGGACATAACTAGTACAGGATATAACTAGTACAGGACATAACTAGTACAGGATATAACTAGTACAAGATATAACTAGTACAGGATATAACTAGTACAGGATATAACTAGTACAGGATATAACTAGTACAGGATATAACTAGTACAGGATATAACTAGCACAGGATATAACTAGCACAGGATATAACTAGTACAGGACATAACTAGTACAGGATATAACTAGTACAGGATATAACTAGTACAGGATATAACTAGTACAGGATATAACAGGATATAACTAGTACAGGATATAACTAGTACAGGATATAACAGGACATAACTAGTACAGGATATATCTAGTACAGGATATAACTAGTACAGGACATAACTAGTACAGGATATAACTAGTACAGGATATAACAGGATATAACTAGTACAGGATATAACTAGTACAGGACATAACTAGTACAGGATATAACAGGGCATAACTAGTACAGGACATAACTAGTACAGGACATAACTAGTACAGGATATAACTAGTACAGGATATAACTAGTACAGGATATAACTAGTACAGGATATAACAGGATATAACTAGTACAGGATATAACTAGTACAGGACATAACTAGTACAGGACATAACTAGTACAGGACATAACTAGTACAGGATATAACTAGTACAGGACATAACTAGTACAGGATATAACTAGTACAGGATATAACTAGTACAGGATATAACAGGACATAACTAGTACAGGATATAACTAGTACAGGACATAACTAGTACAGGATATAACAGGATATAACTAGTACAGGATATAACTAGTACATGATATAACTAGTACAGGACATAACTAGCACAGGACATAACTAGTACAGGATATAACAGGATATAACTAGTACAGGATATAACTAGTACATGATATAACTAGTACAGGACATAACTAGCACAGGACATAACTAGTACAGGATATAACTAGTACAGGACATAACTAGTACAGGACATAACTAGTACAGGACATAACTAGTACAGGATATAACTAGTACAGGATATAACAGGATATAACTAGTACAGGATATAACTAGTACAGGACATAACTAGTACAGGACATAACTAGCACAGGATATGACAGGATATAACTAGTACAGGACATAACTAGTACAGGATATAACAGGATATAACTAGTACAGGATATAACTTGTACAGGATATAACTAGTACCGGATATAACTAGTACAGGACATAACAGGACATAACTAGTACAGGATATAACTAGCACAGGATATAACTAGTACAGGACATAACTAGTACAGGACATAACTAGTACAAGATATAACTAGTACAGGATATAACTAGTACAGGATATAACAGGATATAACTAGTACAGGATATAACTAGTACAGGATATAACTAGTACAGGACATAACTAGTACAGGATATAACAGGATATAACTAGTACAGGATATAACTAGTACAGGATATAACTAGTACAGGATATAACTAGTACAGGATATAACTAGTACAGGACATAACTAGTACAGGACATAACTAGTACAGGATATAACTAGTACAGGATATAACTAGTACAGGATATAACTAGTACAGGATATAACTAGTACAGGACATAACTAGTACAGGACATAACTAGCACAGGATATAACAGGATATAACTAGTACAGGACATAACTAGTACAGGATATAACAGGATATAACTAGTACAGGATATAACTTGTACAGGATATAACTAGTACCGGATATAACTAGTACAGGACATAACAGGACATAACTAGTACAGGATATAACTAGCACAGGATATAACTAGTACAGGACATAACTAGTACAGGACATAACTAGTACAGGATATAACTAGTACAGGATATAACAGGATATAACTAGTACAGGATATAACTAGTACAGGATATAACTAGTACAGGACATAACTAGTACAGGATATAACAGGATATAACTAGTACAGGATATAACTAGTACAGGATATAACTAGTACAGGATATAACTAGTACAGGACATAACTAGTACAGGACATAACTAATACAGGATATAACTAGTACATGATATAACTAGTACAGGATATAACTAGTACAGGATATAACTAGTACAGGACATAACTAGTACAGGACATAACTAGTACAGGATATAACTAGTACAGGACATAACTAGTACAGGATTTAACTAGCACAGGATATAACTAGTACAGGACATAACTAGTACAGGATATAACTAGTACAGGACATAACTAGTACATGATATAACTAGTACAGGATATAACTAGTACAGGATATAACTAGTACAGGACATAACTATTACAGGATATAACTAGTACAGGATATAACTAGTACAGGACATAACTAGTACAGGACATAACTAGTACAGGATATAACAGGATATAACTAGTACAGGATATAACTAGTACAGGATATAACAGGATATAACTAGTACAGGACATAACTAGTACAGGATATAACAGGATATAACTAGTACAGGATATAACTAGTACAGGATATAACTAGTACAGGACATAACTAGTACAGGACATAACTAGTACAGGATATAACTAGTACAGGATATAACAGGATATAACTAGTACAGGATATAACTAGTACAGGATATAACAGGACATAACTAGTACAGGACATAACTAGTACAGGATATAACTAGTACAGGATATAACTAGTACAGGACATAACTAGTACAGGACATAACTAGTACAGGACATAACTAGTACAGGACATAACTAGTACAGGAAATAACTAGTACAGGATATAACTAGTACAGGATATAACTAGTACAGGACATAACTAGTACAGGATATAACTAGTACAGGACATAACTAGTACAGGATATAACTAGCACAGGATATAACTAGTACAGAACATAACTAGTACAGAATATAACTAGTACAGGACATAACTAGTACAGGATATAACTAGTACAGGATATAACTAGTACAGGATATAACTAGTACAGGACATAACTAGTACAGGATATAACTAGTACAGGATATAACTAGCACAGGATATAACTAGTACAGGACATAACTAGTATAGGACATAACTAGTACAGGATATAACAGGATATAACAGGATATAACTAGTACAGGATATAACAAGTACAGGATATAACTAGTACAGGATATAACAGGACATAACTAGTACAGGATATAACTAGTACAGGATATAACTAGTACAGGATATAACTAGTACAGGACATAACTAGTACAGGATATAACTAGTACAGGATATAACAGGATATAACTAGTACAGGATATAACTAGTACAGGACATAACTAGTACAGGATATAACAGGACATAACTAGTACAGGACATAACTAGTACAGGACATAACTAGTACAGGATATAACTAGTACAGGATATAACTAGTACAGGATATAACAGGATATAACTAGTACAGGGTATAACTAGTACAGGGTATAACTAGTACAGGAAATAACTAGTACAGGATATAACTAGTACAGGATATAACTAGTACAGGACATAACTAGTACAGGACATAACTAGTACAGGACATAACTAGTACAGGATATAACTAGTACAGGATATAACTAGTACAGGATATAACAGGACATAACTAGTACAGGATATAACTAGTACAGGATATAACTAGTACAGGATATAACTAGTACAGGACATAACTAGTACAGGATATAACTAGTACAGGATATAACTAGTACAGGATATAACAGGACATAACTAGTACAGGATATAACTAGTACAGGACATAACTAGTACAGGATATAACAGGATATAACTAGTACAGGATATAACTAGTACATGATATAACTAGTACAGGACATAACTAGCACAGGACATAACTAGTACAGGATATAACAGGATATAACTAGTACAGGATATAACTAGTACATGATATAACTAGTACAGGACATAACTAGCACAGGACATAACTAGTACAGGATATAACTAGTACAGGACATAACTAGTACAGGACATAACTAGTACAGGACATAACTAGTACAGGATATAACTAGTACAGGATATAACAGGATATAACTAGTACAGGATATAACTAGTACAGGACATAACTAGTACAGGCCATAACTAGCACAGGATATGACAGGATATAACTAGTATAGGACATAACTAGTACAGGATATAACAGGATATAACTAGTACAGGATATAACTTGTACAGGATATAACTAGTACCGGATATAACTAGTACAGGACATAACTAGTACAGGATATAACTAGCACAGGATATAACTAGTACAGGACATAACTAGTACAGGACATAACTAGTACAAGATATAACTAGTACAGGATATAACTAGTACAGGATATAACAGGATATAACTAGTACAGGATATAACTAGTACAGGATATAACTAGTACAGGACATAACTAGTACAGGATATAACAGGATATAACTAGTACAGGATATAACTAGTACAGGATATAACTAGTACAGGATATAACTAGTACAGGACATAACTAGTACAGGACATAACTAGTACAGGATATAACTAGTACAGGATATAACTAGTACAGGATATAACTAGTACAGGATATAACTAGTACAGGATATAACTAGTACAGGACATAACTAGTACAGGACATAACTAGCACAGGATATAACAGGATATAACTAGTACAGGACATAACTAGTACAGGATATAACAGGATATAACTAGTACAGGATATAACTTGTACAGGATATAACTAGTACCGGATATAACTAGTACAGGACATAACAGGACATAACTAGTACAGGATATAACTAGCACAGGATATAACTAGTACAGGACATAACTAGTACAGGACATAACTAGTACAGGATATAACTAGTACAGGATATAACAGGATATAACTAGTACAGGATATAACTAGTACAGGATATAACTAGTACAGGACATAACTAGTACAGGATATAACAGGATATAACTAGTACAGGATATAACTAGTACAGGATATAAACTAGTACAGGATATAACTAGTACAGGACATAACTAGTACAGGACATAACTAATACAGGATATAACTAGTACATGATATAACTAGTACAGGATATAACTAGTACAGGATATAACTAGTACAGGATATAACTAGTACAGGACATAACTAGTACAGGACATAACTAGTACAGGATATAACTAGTACAGGACATAACTAGTACAGGATTTAACTAGCACAGGATATAACTAGTACAGGACATAACTAGTACAGGATATAACTAGTACAGGACATAACTAGTACAGGATATAACTAGTACAGGATATAACTAGTACAGGATATAACTAGTACAGGACATAACTATTACAGGATATAACTAGTACAGGATATAACTAGTACAGGACATAACTAGTACAGGACATAACTAGTACAGGATATAACAGGATATAACTAGTACAGGATATAACTAGTACAGGATATAACTAGTACAGGAAATAACTAGTACAGGACATAACTAGTACAGGATATAACTAGTACAGGATATAACAGGATATAACTAGTACAGGATATAACTAGTACAGGATATAACAGGACATAACTAGTACAGGACATAACTAGTACAGGATATAACTAGTACAGGATATAACTAGTACAGGACATAACTAGTACAGGACATAACTAGTACAGGACATAACTAGTACAGGACATAACTAGTACAGGAAATAACTAGTACAGGATATAACTAGTACAGGATATAACTAGTACAGGACATAACTAGTACAGGATATAACTAGTACAGGACATAACTAGTACAGGATATAACTAGCACAGGATATAACTAGTACAGGACATAACTAGTACAGAATATAACTAGTACAGGACATAACTAGTACAGGATATAACTAGTACAGGATATAACTAGTACAGGATATAACTAGTACAGGACATAACTAGTACAGGATATAACTAGTACAGGATATAACTAGCACAGGATATAACTAGTACAGGACATAACTAGTACAGGACATAACTAGTACAGGATATAACAGGATATAACAGGATATAACTAGTACAGGATATAACAAGTACAGGATATAACTAGTACAGGATATAACAGGACATAACTAGTACAGGATATAACTAGTACAGGATATAACTAGTACAGGATATAACTAGTACAGGATATAACAGGATATAACTAGTACAGGATATAACTAGTACAGGACATAACTAGTACAGGATATAACAGGACATAACTAGTACAGGACATAACTAGTACAGGACATAACTAGTACAGGATATAACTAGTACAGGATATAACTAGTACAGGATATAACAGGATATAACTAGTACAGGGTATAACTAGTACAGGGTATAACTAGTACAGGAAATAACTAGTACAGGATATAACTAGTACAGGATATAACTAGTACAGGACATAACTAGTACAGGACATAACTAGTACAGGACATAACTAGTACAGGATATAACTAGTACAGGATATAACTAGTACAGGATGATAACAGGACATAACTAGTACAGGATATAACTAGTACAGGATATAACTAGTACAGGATATAACTAGTACAGGGACATAACTAGTACAGGATATAACTAGTACAGGACATAACTAGTACAGGATATAACTAGTACAGGACATAACTAGTACAGGACATAACTAGTCCAGGATATAACTAGTATAGGATATAACTAATACATAATATAACTGGACATAACTAGTACAGGATATAACTAGTACAGGATATAACAGGATATAACTAGTACAGGATATAACTGATACATGATATAACTAGTACAGGATATAACTAGTACAGGATATAACAGGATATAACTAGTACAGGATATAACTAGTACAGGACATAACTAGTACAGGATATAACAGGATATAACTAGTACAGGATATAACTAGTACATGATATAACTAGTACAGGACATAACTAGTACAGGACATAACTAGTACAGGATACAACTAGTACAGGACATAACTAGTACAGGATATAACTAGTACAGGATATAACAGAATATAACTAGTACAGGATATAACTAGTACAGGATATAACTAGTACAGGATATAACAAGTACAGGATATAACTAGTACAGGACATAACTAGTACAGGATATAACAGGATATAACTAGTACAGGATATAACTAGTACAGGATATAACTAGTACAGGACATAACTAGTACAGGATTTAACTAGCACAGGATATAACTAGTACAGGACATAACTAGTACAGGATATAACTAGTACAGGACATAACTAGTACAGGATATAACAGGATATAACTAGTACAGGATATAACTAGTACAGGACATAACTAGTACAGGATATAACTAGTACAGGATATAACTAGTACAGGATATAACAGGATATAACTAGTACAGGATATAACTAGTACAGGATATAACTAGTACAGGATATAACTAGTACAGGATATAACTAGTACAGGACATAACTAGTACAGGACATAACTAGTACAGGACATAACTAGTACAGGATATAACTAGTACAGGATATAACAGGATATGACTAGTACAGGATATAACTAGTACAGGATATAACTAGTACAGGATATAACTAGTACAGGACATAACTAGTACAGGATATAACTAGTACAGGATATAACTAGTACAGGATATAACTAGTACAGGACATAACTAGTACAGGACATAACTAGTACAGGACATAACTAGTACAGGATATAACTAGCACAGGATATAACTAGTACAGGACATAACTAGTACAGGACATAACTAGTACAGGATATAACTAGTACAGGATATAACTAGTACAGGATATAACTAGTACAGGACATAACTAGTACAGGATATAACTAGTACAGGATATAACTAGCACAGGATATAACTAGTACAGGACATAACTAGTACAGGACATAACTAGTACAGGATAAAACAGGATATAGCTAGTACAGGATATAACTAGTACAGGATATAACAAGTACAGTATATAACTAGTACAGGATATAACAGGACATAACTAGTACAGGACATAACTAGTACAGGATATAACTAGTACAGGATATAACTAGTACAGGATATAACTAGTACAGGATATAACTAGTACAGGATATAACTAGTACAGGATATAACTATTACAGGACATAACTAGTACAGGATATAACAGGACATAACTAGTACAGGACATAACTAGTACAGGATATAACTAGTACAGGATATAACAGGATATAACTAGTACAGGATATAACTAGTACAGGATATAACTAGTACAGGATATAACTAGTACAGGATATAACAGGATATAACTAGTACAGGATATAACAGGATATAACTAGTACAGGACATAACTAGTACAGGATATAACTAGCACAGGATATAACTAGTACAGGACATAACTAGTACAGGACATAACTAGTACAGGATATAACTAGTACAGGATATAACTAGTACAGGACATAACTAGTACAGGATATAACTAGTACAGGATATAACTAGTACAGGACATAACTAGTACAGGACATAACTAGTACACGATATAACTAGTACAGGACATAACTAGTACAGGATATAACTAGTACAGGATATAACTAGTACAGGACATAACTAGTACAGGATATAACTAGTACAGGACATAACTAGTACAGGACATAACTAGTACAGGACATAACTAGTACAGGATATAACTAGTACAGGATATAACAGGATATAACTAGTACAGGATATAACTAGTACAGGACATAACTAGTACAGGCCATAACTAGCACAGGATATGACAGGATATAACTAGTATAGGACATAACTAGTACAGGATATAACAGGATATAACTAGTACAGGATATAACTTGTACAGGATATAACTAGTACCGGATATAACTAGTACAGGACATAACTAGTACAGGATATAACTAGTACAGGACATAACTAGTACAGGACATAACTAGTACAAGATATAACTAGTACAGGATATAACTAGTACAGGATATAACAGGATATAACTAGTACAGGATATAACTAGTACAGGATATAACTAGTACAGGACATAACTAGTACAGGATATAACAGGATATAACTAGTACAGGATATAACTAGTACAGGATATAACTAGTACAGGATATAACTAGTACAGGACATAACTAGTACAGGACATAACTAGTACAGGATATAACTAGTACAGGATATAACTAGTACAGGATATAACTAGTACAGGATATAACTAGTACAGGATATAACTAGTACAGGACATAACTAGTACAGGACATAACTAGCACAGGATATAACAGGATATAACTAGTACAGGACATAACTAGTACAGGATATAACAGGATATAACTAGTACAGGATATAACTTGTACAGGATATAACTAGTACCGGATATAACTAGTACAGGACATAACAGGACATAACTAGTACAGGATATAACTAGCACAGGATATAACTAGTACAGGACATAACTAGTACAGGACATAACTAGTACAGGATATAACTAGTACAGGATATAACAGGATATAACTAGTACAGGATATAACTAGTACAGGATATAACTAGTACAGGACATAACTAGTACAGGATATAACAGGATATAACTAGTACAGGATATAACTAGTACAGGATATAACTAGTACAGGATATAACTAGTACAGGACATAACTAGTACAGGACATAACTAATACAGGATATAACTAGTACATGATATAACTAGTACAGGATATAACTAGTACAGGATATAACTAGTACAGGATATAACTAGTACAGGACATAACTAGTACAGGACATAACTAGTACAGGATATAACTAGTACAGGACATAACTAGTACAGGATTTAACTAGCACAGGATATAACTAGTACAGGACATAACTAGTACAGGATATAACTAGTACAGGACATAACTAGTACAGGATATAACTAGTACAGGATATAACTAGTACAGGATATAACTAGTACAGGACATAACTATTACAGGATATAACTAGTACAGGATATAACTAGTACAGGACATAACTAGTACAGGACATAACTAGTACAGGATATAACAGGATATAACTAGTACAGGATATAACTAGTACAGGATATAACTAGTACAGGAAATAACTAGTACAGGACATAACTAGTACAGGATATAACTAGTACAGGATATAACAGGATATAACTAGTACAGGATATAACTAGTACAGGATATAACAGGACATAACTAGTACAGGACATAACTAGTACAGGATATAACTAGTACAGGATATAACTAGTACAGGACATAACTAGTACAGGACATAACTAGTACAGGACATAACTAGTACAGGACATAACTAGTACAGGAAATAACTAGTACAGGATATAACTAGTACAGGATATAACTAGTACAGGACATAACTAGTACAGGATATAACTAGTACAGGACATAACTAGTACAGGATATAACTAGCACAGGATATAACTAGTACAGGACATAACTAGTACAGAATATAACTAGTACAGGACATAACTAGTACAGGATATAACTAGTACAGGATATAACTAGTACAGGATATAACTAGTACAGGACATAACTAGTACAGGATATAACTAGTACAGGATATAACTAGCACAGGATATAACTAGTACAGGACATAACTAGTACAGGACATAACTAGTACAGGATATAACAGGATATAACAGGATATAACTAGTACAGGATATAACAAGTACAGGATATAACTAGTACAGGATATAACAGGACATAACTAGTACAGGATATAACTAGTACAGGATATAACTAGTACAGGATATAACTAGTACAGGATATAACAGGATATAACTAGTACAGGATATAACTAGTACAGGACATAACTAGTACAGGATATAACAGGACATAACTAGTACAGGACATAACTAGTACAGGACATAACTAGTACAGGATATAACTAGTACAGGATATAACTAGTACAGGATATAACAGGATATAACTAGTACAGGGTATAACTAGTACAGGGTATAACTAGTACAGGAAATAACTAGTACAGGATATAACTAGTACAGGATATAACTAGTACAGGACATAACTAGTACAGGACATAACTAGTACAGGACATAACTAGTACAGGATATAACTAGTACAGGATATAACTAGTACAGGATATAACAGGACATAACTAGTACAGGATATAACTAGTACAGGATATAACTAGTACAGGATATAACTAGTACAGGACATAACTAGTACAGGATATAACTAGTACAGGACATAACTAGTACAGGATATAACTAGTACAGGACATAACTAGTACAGGACATAACTAGTCCAGGATATAACTAGTATAGGATATAACTAATACATAATATAACTGGACATAACTAGTACAGGATATAACTAGTACAGGATATAACAGGATATAACTAGTACAGGATATAACTGATACATGATATAACTAGTACAGGATATAACTAGTACAGGATATAACTAGTACAGGATATAACAGGATATAACTAGTACAGGATATAACTAGTACAGGACATAACTAGTACAGGATATAACAGGATATAACTAGTACAGGATATAACTAGTACATGATATAACTAGTACAGGACATAACTAGTACAGGACATAACTAGTACAGGATACAACTAGTACAGGACATAACTAGTACAGGATATAACTAGTACAGGATATAACAGAATATAACTAGTACAGGATATAACTAGTACAGGATATAACTAGTACAGGATATAACAAGTACAGGATATAACTAGTACAGGACATAACTAGTACAGGATATAACAGGATATAACTAGTACAGGATATAACTAGTACAGGATATAACTAGTACAGGACATAACTAGTACAGGATTTAACTAGCACAGGATATAACTAGTACAGGACATAACTAGTACAGGATATAACTAGTACAGGACATAACTAGTACAGGATATAACTAGTACAGGATATAACTAGTACAGGATATAACAGGATATAACTAGTACAGGATATAACTAGTACAGGATATAACTAGTACAGGATATAACTAGTACAGGATATAACTAGTACAGGACATAACTAGTACAGGACATAACTAGTACAGGACATAACTAGTACAGGATATAACTAGTACAGGATATAACAGGATATGACTAGTACAGGATATAACTAGTACAGGATATAACTAGTACAGGATATAACTAGTACAGGACATAACTAGTACAGGATATAACTAGTACAGGATATAACTAGTACAGGATATAACTAGTACAGGACATAACTAGTACAGGACATAACTAGTACAGGACATAACTAGTACAGGATATAACTAGCACAGGATATAACTAGTACAGGACATAACTAGTACAGGACATAACTAGTACAGGATATAACTAGTACAGGATATAACTAGTACAGGATATAACTAGTACAGGACATAACTAGTACAGGATATAACTAGTACAGGATATAACTAGCACAGGATATAACTAGTACAGGACATAACTAGTACAGGACATAACTAGTACAGGATAAAACAGGATATAGCTAGTACAGGATATAACTAGTACAGGATATAACAAGTACAGGATATAACTAGTACAGGATATAACAGGACATAACTAGTACAGGACATAACTAGTACAGGATATAACTAGTACAGGATATAACTAGTACAGGATATAAACTAGTACAGGATATAACTAGTACAGGATATAACTAGTACAGGATATAACTATTACAGGACATAACTAGTACAGGATATAACAGGACATAACTAGTACAGGACATAACTAGTACAGGATATAACTAGTACAGGATATAACAGGATATAACTAGTACAGGATATAACTAGTACAGGATATAACTAGTACAGGATATAACTAGTACAGGATATAACAGGATATAACTAGTACAGGATATAACAGGATATAACTAGTACAGGACATAACTAGTACAGGATATAACTAGCACAGGATATAACTAGTACAGGACATAACTAGTACAGGACATAACTAGTACAGGATATAACTAGTACAGGATATAACTAGTACAGGACATAACTAGTACAGGATATAACTAGTACAGGATATAACTAGTACAGGACATAACTAGTACAGGACATAACTAGTACACGATATAACTAGTACAGGACATAACTAGTACAGGATATAACTAGTACAGGATATAACTAGTACAGGACATAACTAGTACAGGATATAACTAGTACAGGACATAACTAGTACAGGACATAACTAGTACAGGACATAACTAGTACAGGATATAACTAGTACAGGATATAACTAGTACAGGACATAACTAGTACAGGACATAACTAGTACAGGATATAACTAGTACAGGACATAACTAGTACAGGACATAACTAGTACAGGATATAACTAGTACAGGACATAACTAGTACAGGATATAACTAGTACAAGATATAACTAGTACAGGATATAACTAGTACAGGATATAACTAGTACAGGATATAACTAGTACAGGATATAACTAGTACAGGATATAACTAGTACAGGATATAACTAGCACAGGATATAACTAGTACAGGACATAACTAGTACAGGATATAACTAGTACAGGATATAACTAGTACAGGATATAACTAGTACAGGATATAACAGGATATAACTAGTACAGGATATAACTAGTACGGGATATAACAGGACATAACTAGTACAGGATATATCTAGTACAGGATATAACTAGTACAGGACATAACTAGTACAGGACATAACTAGTACAGGATATAACTAGTACAGGATATAACAGAATATAACTAGTACAGGATATAACTAGTACAGGACATAACTAGTACAGGATATAACAGGGCATAACTAGTACAGGACATAACTAGTACAGGATATAACTAGTACAGGACATAACTAGTACAGGACATAACTAGTACAGGATATAACTAGTACAGGACATAACTAGTACAGGACATAACTAGTACAGGATATAACTAGTACAGGATATAACTAGTACATAACTAGTACAGGATATAACTAGTACAGGACATAACTAGTACAGGATATAACAGGATATAACTAGTACAGGATATAACTAGTACATGATATAACTAGTACAGGACATAACTAGCACAGGACCATAACTAGTACAGGATATAACAGGATATAACTAGTACAGGATATAACTAGTACATGATATAACTAGTACAGGACATAACTAGCACAGGACATAAACTAGTACAGGATATAACTAGTACAGGACATAACTAGTACAGGACATAACTAGTACAGGACATAACTAGTACAGGATATAACTAGTACAGGATATAACAGGATATAACTAGTACAGGATATAACTAGTACAGGACATAACTAGTACAGGACATAACTAGCACAGGATATAACAGGATATAACTAGTACAGGACATAACTAGTACAGGATATAACAGGATATAACTAGTACAGGATATAACTTGTACAGGATATAACTAGTACCGGATATAACTAGTACAGGACATAACTAGTACAGGACATAACTAGTACAAGATATAACTAGTACAGGATATAACTAGTACAGGATATAACAGGATATAACTAGTACAGGATATAACTAGTACAGGATATAACTAGTACAGGACATAACTAGTACAGGATATAACAGGATATAACTAGTACAGGATATAACTAGTACAGGATATAACTAGTACAGGATATAACTAGTACAGGACATAACTAGTACAGGACATAACTAGTACAGGATATAACTAGTACAGGATATAACTAGTACAGGATATAACTAGTACTGGATATAACTAGTACAGGATATAACTAGTACAGGACATAACTAGTACAGGACATAACTAGCACAGGATATAACAGGATATAACTAGTACAGGACATAACTAGTACAGGATATAACAGGATATAACTAGTACAGGATATAACTTGTACAGGATATAACTAGTACCGGATATAACTAGTACAGGACATAAACAGGACATAACTAGTACAGGATATAACTAGCACAGGATATAACTAGTACAGGACATAACTAGTACAGGACATAACTAGTACAGGATATAACTAGTACAGGATATAACAGGATATAACTAGTACAGGATATAACTAGTACAGGATATAACTAGTACAGGACATAACTAGTACAGGATATAACAGGATATAACTAGTACAGGATATAACTAGTACAGGATATAACTAGTACAGGATATAACTAGTACAGGACATAACTAGTACAGGACATAACTAATACAGGATATAACTAGTACATGATATAACTAGTACAGGATATAACTAGTACAGGATATAACTAGTACAGGATATAACTAGTACAGGACATAACTAGTACAGGACATAACTAGTACAGGATATAACTAGTACAGGACATAACTAGTACAGGATTTAACTAGCACAGGATATAACTAGTACAGGACATAACTAGTACAGGACATAACTAGTACAGGATATAACTAGTACAGGATATAACTAGTACAGGATATAACTAGTACAGGACATAACTATTACAGGATATAACTAGTACAGGATATAACTAGCACAGGATATAACTAGTACAGGACATAACTAGTACAGGACATAACTAGTACAGGATATAACAGGATATAACTAGTACAGGATATAACTAGTACAGGATATAACAGGATATAACTAGTACAGGACATAACTAGTACAGGATATAACAGGATATAACTAGTACAGGATATAACTAGTACAGGATATAACTAGTACAGGACATAACTAGTACAGGACATAACTAGTACAGGATATAACTAGTACAGGATATAACAGGATATAACTAGTACAGGATATAACTAGTACAGGATATAACAGGACATAACTAGTACAGGACATAACTAGTACAGGATATAACTAGTACAGGATATAACTAGTACAGGACATAACTAGTACAGGACATAACTAGTACAGGACATAACTAGTACAGGACATAACTAGTACAGGAAATAACTAGTACAGGATATAACTAGTACAGGATATAACTAGTACAGGACATAACTAGTACAGGATATAACTAGTACAGGACATAACTAGTACAGCATATAACTAGCACAGGATATAACTAGTACAGGACATAACTAGTACAGAATATAACTAGTACAGGACATAACTAGTACAGGATATAACTAGTACAGGATATAACTAGTACAGGATATAACTAGTACAGGACATAACTAGTACAGGATATAACTAGTACAGGATATAACTAGCACAGGATATAACTAGTACAGGACATAACTAGTACAGGACATAACTAGTACAGGATATAACAGGATATAACAGGATATAACTAGTACAGGATATAACAAGTACAGGATATAACTAGTACAGGATATAACAGGACATAACTAGTACAGGATATAACTAGTACAGGATATAACTAGTACAGGATATACCTAGTACAGGACATAACAAGTACAGGATATAACTAGTACAGGATATAACAGGATATAACTAGTACAGGATATAACTAGTACAGGACATAACTAGTACAGGATATAACAGGACATAACTAGTACAGGATATAACAGGACATAACTAGTACAGGACATAACTAGTACAGGACATACCTAGTACAGGATATAACTAGTACAGGATATAACTAGTACAGGATATAACAGGATATAACTAGTACAGGGTATAACTAGTACAGGGTATAACTAGTACAGGAAATAACTAGTACAGGATATAACTAGTACAGGATATAACTAGTACAGGACATAACTAGTACAGGACATAACTAGTACAGGACATAACTAGTACAGGATATAACTAGTACAGGATATAACTAGTACAGGATATAACAGGACATAACTAGTACAGGATATAACTAGTACAGGATATAACTAGTACAGGATATAACTAGTACAGGACATAACTAGTACAGGATATAACTAGTACAGGACATAACTAGTACAGGATATAACTAGTACAGGACATAACTAGTACAGGACATAACTAGTCCAGGATATAACTAGTATAGGATATAACTAGTACATAATATAACAGGACATAACTATTACAGGATATAACTAGTACAGGATATAACAGGATATAACTAGTACAGGATATAACTAATACATGATATAACTAGTACAGGATATAACTAGTACAGGATATAACAGGATATAACTAGTACAGGATATAACTAGTACAGGACATAACTAGTACAGGATATAACAGGATATAACTAGTACAGGATATAACTAGTACATGATATAACTAGTACAGGACATAACTAGTACAGGACATAACTAGTACAGGATACAACTAGTACAGGACATAACTAGTACAGGATATAACTAGTACAGGATATAACAGAATATAACTAGTACAGGATATAACTAGTACAGGATATAACTAGTACAGGATATAACAAGTACAGGATATAACTAGTACAGGACATAACTAGTACAGGATATAACAGGATATAACTAGTACAGGATATAACTAGTACAGGATATAACTAGTACAGGACATAACTAGCACAGGATATAACTAGTACAGGACATAACTAGTACAGGATATAACTAGTACAGGACATAACTAGTACAGGATATAACTAGTACAGGATATAACTAGTACAGGATATAACTAGTACAGGACATAACTAGTACAGGACATAACTAGTACAGGACATAACTAGTACAGGATATAACTAGTACAGGATATAACAGGATATGACTAGTACAGGATATAACTAGTACAGGATATAACTAGTACAGGATATAACTAGTACAGGATATAACTAGTACAGGACATAACTAGTACAGGATATAACTAGTACAGGATATAACTAGTACAGGACATAACTAGTACAGGACATAACTAGTACAGGACATAACTAGTACAGGATATAACTAGTACAGGATATAACTAGTACAGGATATAACTAGTACAGGATATAACTAGCACAGGATATAACTAGCACAGGATATAACTAGTACAGGACATAACTAGTACAGGATATAACTAGTACAGGATATAACTAGTACAGGATATAACTAGTACAGGATATAACAGGATATAACTAGTACAGGATATAACTAGTACAGGATATAACAGGACATAACTAGTACAGGATATATCTAGTACAGGATATAACTAGTACAGGACATAACTAGTACAGGACATAACTAGTACAGGACATAACTAGTACAGGATATAACTAGTACAGGATATAACAGGATATAACTAGTACAGGATATAACTAGTACAGGACATAACTAGTACAGGATATAACAGGGCATAACTAGTACAGGACATAACTAGTACAGGACATAACTAGTACAGGATATAACTAGTACAGGATATAACTAGTACAGGATATAACTAGTACAGGATATAACAGGATATAACTAGTACAGGATATAACTAGTACAGGACATAACTAGTACAGGATATAACTAGTACAGGACATAACTAGTACAGGACATAACTAGTACAGGATATAACTAGTACAGGACATAACTAGTACAGGACATAACTAGTACAGGATATAACTAGTACAGGATATAACTAGTACAGGATATAACAGGACATAACTAGTACAGGATATAACTAGTACAGGACATAACTAGTACAGGATATAACAGGATATAACTAGTACAGGATATAACTAGTACATGATATAACTAGTACAGGACATAACTAGCACAGGACATAACTAGTACAGGATATAACAGGATATAACTAGTACAGGATATAACTAGTACATGATATAACTAGTACAGGACATAACTAGCACAGGACATAACTAGTACAGGACATAACTAGTACAGGACATAACTAGTACAGGACATAACTAGTACAGGACATAACTAGTACAGGATATAACTAGTACAGGATATAACTAGTACAGGATATAACTAGTACAGGACATAACTAGTACAGGACATAACTAGCACAGGATATAACAGGATATAACTAGTACAGGACATAACTAGTACAGGATATAACAGGATATAACTAGTACAGGATATAACTTGTACAGGATATAACTAGTACCGGATATAACTAGTACAGGACATAACAGGACATAACTAGTACAGGATATAACTAGCACAGGATATAACTAGTACAGGACATAACTAGTACAGGACATAACTAGTACAAGATATAACTAGTACAGGATATAACTAGTACAGGATATAACAGGATATAACTAGTACAGGATATAACTAGTACAGGATATAACTAGTACAGGACATAACTAGTACAGGATATAACAGGATATAACTAGTACAGGATATAACTAGTACAGGATATAACTAGTACAGGATATAACTAGTACAGGACATAACTAGTACAGGACATAACTAGTACAGGATATAACTAGTACAGGATATAACTAGTACAGGATATAACTAGTACAGGATATAACTAGTACAGGATATAACTAGTACAGGACATAACTAGTACAGGACATAACTAGCACAGGATATAACAGGATATAACTAGTACAGGATATAACAGGATATAACTAGTACAGGATATAACTTGTACAGGATATAACTAGTACCGGATATAACTAGTACAGGACATAACAGGACATAACTAGTACAGGACATAACTAGTACAGGATATAACTAGTACAGGACATAACTAGTACAGGACATAACTAGTACAGGATATAACTAGTACAGGATATAACAGGATATAACTAGTACAGGATATAACTAGTACAGGATATAACTAGTACAGAACATAACTAGTACAGGATATAACAGGATATAACTAGTACAGGATATAACTAGTACAGGATATAACTAGTACAGGATATAACTAGTACAGGACATAACTAGTACAGGATATAACTAGTACAGGATATAACAGGATATAACTAGTACAGGATATAACTAGTACAGGATATAACTAGTACAGGATATAACTAGTACAGGATATAACTAGTACAGGACATAACTAGTACAGGATATAACTAGTACAGGATATACCTAGTACAGGACATAACTAGTACAGGACATAACTAGTACAGGACATAACTAGTACAGGACATAACTAGTACAGGATATAACTAGCACAGGATATAACTAGTACAGGACATAACTAGTACAGAATATAACTAGTACAGGACATAACTAGTACAGGATATAACTAGTACAGGATATAACTAGTACAGGATATAACTAGTACAGGATATAACTAGTACAGGACATAACTAGTACAGGATATAACTAGTACAGGATATAACTAGCACAGGATATAACTAGTACAGGACATAACTAGTACAGGACATAACTAGTACAGGATATAACAGGATATAACAGGATATAACTAGTACAGGATATAACAAGTACAGGATATAAGAAGTACAGGATATAACTAGTACATGATATAACAGGACATAACTAGTACAGGATATAACTAGTACAGGATATAACTAGTACAGGATATAACTAGTACAGGACATAACTAGTACAGGATATAACTAGTACAGGATATAACAGGATATAACTAGTACAGGATATAACTAGTACAGGACATAACTAGTACAGGATATAACAGGACATAACTAGTACAGGACATAACTAGTACAGGATATAACTAGTACAGGATATAACAGGATATAACTAGTACAGGGTATAACTAGTACAGGGTACAACTAGTACAGGAAATAACTAGTACAGGATATAACTAGTACAGGATATAACTAGTACAGGACATAACTAGTACAGGACATATCTAGTACAGGACATAACTAGTACAGGACATAACTAGTACAGGATATAACTAGTACAGGATATAACTAGTACAGGATATAACAGGACATAACTAGTACAGGATATAACTAGTACAGGATATAACTAGTACAGGATATAACTAGTACAGGACATAACTAGTACAGGATATAACTAGTACAGGACATAACTAGTACAGGATATAACTAGTACAGGACATAACTAGTACAGGACATAACTAGTACAGGATATAACTAGTATAGGATATAACTAGTACAGAATATAACAGGACATAACTAGTACAGGATATAACTAGTACAGGATATAACAGGATATAACTAGTACAGGATATAACTAGTACATGATATAACTAGTACAGGATATAACTAGTACAGGATATAACAGGATATAACTAGTACAGGATATAACTAGTACAGGACATAACCAGTACAGGATATAACAGGATATAACTAGTACATGATATAACTAGTACAGGATATAACTAGTACAGGACATATCTAGTACAGGACATAACTAGTACAGGATACAACTAGTACAGGACATAACTAGTACAGGATATAACTAGTACAGGATATAACAGAATATAACTAGTACAGGATATAACTAGTACAGGATATAACTAGTACAGGATATAACAAGTACAGGATATAACTAGTACAGGACATAACTAGTACAGGATATAACAGGATATAACTAGTACAGGATATAACTAGTACAGGACATAACTAGTACAGGATATAACTAGTACAGGATATAACTAGTACAGGATATAACAGGATATAACTAGTACAGGACATATCTAGTACAGGATATAACTAGTACAGGATATAACTAGTACAGGATATAACTAGTACAGGACATAACTAGTACAGGACATAACTAGTACAGGACATAACTAGTACAGGATATAACTAGTACAGGATATAACAGGATATAACTAGTACAGGATATAACTAGTACAGGATATAACTAGTACAGGATATAACTAGTACAGGATATAACTAGTACAGGATATAACTGGTACAGGACATAACTAGTACAGGATATAACTAGTACAGGATATAACTAGTACAGGACATAACTAGTACAGGACATAACTAGTACAGGACATAACTAGTACAGGACATAACTAGTACAGGATATAACTAGCACAGGATATAACTAGTACAGGACATAACTAGTACAGGACATAACTAGTACAGGATATAACTAGTACAGGATATAACTAGTACAGGATATAACTAGTACAGGACATAACTAGTACAGGATATAACTAGTACAGGATATAACTAGCACAGGATATAACTAGTACAGGACATAACTAGTACAGGACATAACTAGTACAGGATAAAACAGGATATAACTAGTACAGGATATAACTAGTACAGGATATAACAAGTACAGGATATAACTAGTACAGGATATAACAGGACATAACTAGTACAGGACATAACTAGTACAGGATATAACTAGTACAGGATATAACTAGTACAGGACATAACTAGTACAGGACATAACTAGTACAGGATATAACTAGTACAGGATATAACTAGTACAGGATATAACTATTACAGGACATAACTAGTACAGGATATAACAGGACATAACTAGTACAGGACATAACTAGTACAGGATATAACTAGTACAGGATATAACTAGTACAGGATATAACTAGTACAGGATATAACTAGTACAGGACATAACTAGTACAGGATATAACTAGTACAGGATATAACTAGTACAGGATATAACTAGTACAGGATATAACAGGACATAACTAGTACAGGATATAACTAGTACAGGATATAACAGGATATAAATAGTACAGGATATAACTAGTACATGACATAACTAGTACAGGATATAACTAGTACAGGATATAACAGGATATAACTAGTACAGGATATAACTAGTACAGGACATAACTAGTACAGGATATAACAGGATATAACTAGTACAGGATATAACTAGTACATGATATAACTAGTACAGGATATAACTAGTACAGGACATAACTAGTACAGGATATAACTAGTACACGATATAATTAGTACAGGACATAACTAGTACAGGATATAACTAGTACAGGATACAACAGGATATAACTAGTACAGGATATAACTATTACAGGATATAACAGGATATAACTAGTACAGGACATAACTAGTACAGGACATAACTAGTACAGGATATAACAGGATATAACTAGTACAGGATATAACTAGTACAGGACATAACTAGTACAGGATATAACAGGATATAACTAGTACAGGATATAACAGGATATAACTAGTACCGGATATAACTAGTACAGGACATAACAGGACATAACTAGTACAGAATATAACTAGTACAGGATATAACTAGTACAGGACATAAGTAGTACAGGATATAACTAGTACAGGATATAACTAGTACAGGATATAACTAGTACAGGACATAACTAGTACAGGACATAACTAGTACAGGATATAACAGGACATAACTAGTACAGGATATAACTAGTACAGGACATAACTAGTACAGGATATAACTAGTACAGGACATAACTAGTACAGGATATAACTAGTACAGGATATAACTAGTACAGGACATAACTAGTACAGGATATAACTAGTACAGGACATAACTAGTACAGGACATAACTAGTACAGGACATAACTAGTACAGGATATAACTAGTACAGGATATAACAGGATATAACTAGTACAGGATATAACTAGTACGGGACATAACTAGTACAGGATATAACAGGATATAACTAGTACAGGATATAACTAGTACAGGACATAACTAGTACAGGATATAACTAGTACAGGATATAACTAGTACAGGATATAACTAGTACAGGATATAACTAGTACAGGATATAACTAGTACAGGATATAACTAGTACAGGACATAACTAGTACAGGACATAACTAGTACAGGATATAACTAGTACAGGATATAACTAGTACAGGATATAACTAGTACAGGATATAACTAGTACAGGATATAACAGGATATAACTAGTACAGGATATAACTAGTACAGGATATAACAGGATATAACTAGTACAGGATATAACTAGTACAGGATATAACTAGTACAGGATATAACTAGTACAGGATATAACTAGTACAGGATATAACTAGTACAGGACATAACTAGTACAGGACATAACTAGTACAGGATATAACAGGATATAACTAGTACAGGACATAACTAGTACAGGATATAACAGGATATAACTAGTACAGGATATAACAGGATATAACTAGTACAGGATATAACTAGTACAGGACATAACTAGTACAGGATATAACAGGATATAACTAGTACAGAATATAACTAGTACAGGATATAACTAGTACAGGATATAACTAGTACAGGATATAACTAGTACAGGATATAACTAGTACAGGATATAACTAGTACAGGATATAACAAAATATGCCAGGCAATAAATCGTGCAATTTTTGTCTTCTTCTTCATTCATCCAGAGATTTTTCAGACATGATTGTGTTGTGCCTGTTTACTGCAGAGCTGCGATACTTACGCCTTTTGGCAGACACATCCGACTTCTGCGGGCATTTGTTGACCGGATTAACCTTCCTTGGTAATCGTGCAATCTATTGTTTGTGTCTTCGTTATTCAAATCTAATCTTTGAGGCGGGTTGTGATGAAAGCAATCTTCTACAAAAGACTTCATGTCAACCAATTACAGTTAACAACAAGAAACCGGATTATATTTGTAAGAAAAGAAATTGTCTACCATAACAACTTACTTTAACATCAGCTTCTGGCTTCATTTTGTTCTTAATGAATGTAGGAAATATCAGCTCACTTCGGTTCATCTGAAATGTAGATGTTAATGCATGTTATTACAGTTTTGGCTCCAAAAGTTGCTAAAAAGATGTGGAAAAATAAAACAAGTTGCTAAACTCTGGTCAACTGTAGAAACTTAACAAAATGCTTATTTCTGTTTTTATTTTGCGCTCGCTTGCTTTGAACTCAAGCGTAGTCCATAATGCTACTTTTAGTAGCACTCAACTGAATTTTGCATGCGTGTATTAGCTTTCCCTATTAACAGTGTCCCTCGCCATCAGGCGAACCCACTCCGACTTCAGAGTTACTTGTAATTTACATCCCCAAGTCAAGGACGACAGGTCAACATTTAAGTCCAGCTGTCCGGTGTTGGGGTTGAACCCCTTACCTCTGTATCAGCACACCGGATATACTAGAACAAATAACCTGCTATATGAACAAATAACCTGCTACATGTACAAGCAACCTGTTACATGAACAAACAACCTGTTACATGAACAAACAACCTGCTACATGAACAAACAACCTGTTACATGAACAAATAACCTGTTACATGAACAAGCAACCTGTTACATGAACAAATAACCTGCTACTAGGACAAGCAACCTGCTATATGAACAAATAACCTGCTACATGTACAAGCAACCTGTTACATGAACAAACAACCTGCTACATTAACAAATCACCTGTTATATGAACAAACGACCTACTACATGAACAAACAATCTGTTACATGAACAAATAACCTGCTACATGAACAAGCAACCTGTTACATGAACAAACAACCTGCTACACGAACAAACAACCTGTTATATGAACAAACAACCTGTTATATGAACAAACGACCTACTACATGAACAAACAACCTGTTACATGAACAGCTGTTTGCTTTTGCAACTAGTCCTTGTGTATATCCTCCATATTTCTTGGTCTCTATTCATCATCCATCTGTCATGTCTTAGTCAAATATGGCTGAGCTACCGTACAATGCTAGACAGTACTGCTTTCTGTCAGCTCTGAAAGTTTGTTGGTGCTCATCAAACCTAACACTTCACGCTGTGCCAAAGGCACAATCGCGAGAGTTCAAGTCTTATCCTAGTGCAGGGACATGCAACATAAAGACTAAACGTCATGGCAGACCAGGCCCTAAGCCTTGGTCAGCAACTTTGTCTAGGATGGAAGCTCTGAGATACAGACATTTAGAGCATTGCTTTACTGATCGAGCAGCTTCTGCAGCTTGTCTTCTTCCAGATATATTGGTGTTACCTTTCCTCTGGAGGAAACCAGGCAGACCGAGAGAGGGTTCATGCTGCATGGGCAACACATGGTCTCTATAATTCAGACCAGGCTTTGTGCTATGGAGAGTTATGGCTACATCCCCGGTTCCCATCATGGCGTGTAGTTATTACGCCCGTGTCTTTTCCTGTACAGAAATCTAACACATAACAGACTTTCCTCATAGTTTGTTTGACTTACTTCATCAAACTGCTCCAGTTTTACAGTCCTCTCTGGGAGTACAGTCCTCTCTGGGAGTGGGGTATTGTCTTCAGTGTCACTGGTAGTCTGTAGAGAAAGCATGCAGAAGTGATTCCAGCAAATTGTTGTTTTTCTGTTTACTTTCAGTCCAAGGTAAAACCAACACGATGTTTAATAAACACAACAGTATTGCATCAAATGTTGCATATTCTAACTTCTAAATATTGTCAAATATTGCTACATACTTTAACTTCCAAATGTTGCTACAGTCAACTAAATAACCTTTTCTAACAATTACCAAAAGATCTGAATGGGGATAAAGCAGTGATTAGATCTTTTCTTCTTCTGTTTGTTCACTTAGGGGGGGAGGGAGGGAGGCAGAGAGAGAGAGGACATTCTTGACAATCTCGTGTCATATTATGGAAAGAAGCCAACACATGAATTGATCCATGCCGTCGGAGATCGCAGTATGTGGAGAAACATGTTTGCCCACCCCAGCTGGCAAGTCACTGGATGGTGGTCATAGGGAAATCCCACACCTGTGATATTGATTCCTTCATGAACCATACTGTCTTCTGCAGATCCTGCAGGTTTTACTAGAGACTTACATCTAGGGTTTTTCTTTTCTTTTTTCGCTCGCTCGCTTTGAACTCAAGATAGTCCATACACACTACTTCTAGCAGTGCTGGACTGAATGACCAGTTGGACTAACATGTTTTCTCATTCCTGACTTGGGGACCTAAATTGCAAGAATCTCAGAAGTCGGTGTGGGTTCACCAGATGGCGAGGGACACTGGTAATGGGGAAAGGTAATCCACTTGCAAAAATCAGACCAGTGCACTAGAGTTGTACAAGGACTACGCTTCAGTTCAAAGCAACTGTATGGGAAAAACAAACATAAAGTCTCTTGTGAATGATTCAATTCTTTGCCAGTTCCACTACTTCTTGAATTGTCTGTGACGCAGACTGTACACATGAATGATTAATCCTCTCACACACCCCTCCTGGTGGAACCACACAAATCCAAGCTCTGTCACCTTTCAATAGGTTGTCTTATTGCTTATATCTCTTCAACCTACTGACAACCTCCAGAGAGTCTCCATAATATCTTCCTTTACCATAGTGAGTGTTTCGACTACTGATGACCTCAAAGCCAACAGATAAGTACACTCATTGCCTTACACTATAGCCCAACCTGGACAGTATATCCATCAAGACCTTGTAAGAGAGACATTAACCCAGAGCAGAGGGAGAAAGAACTAAACATAATTCAGGAGCAAGCCCCATTTCTCTCAGCAGCCAACATGTTTTTGTGCAAATATGGACTCAGAAGATTATTGAAAATTCAGGCGCCATGGCAACTAACGACCAAGACTTTTCTAATCCTGGTCAAGAGATTATCGTTACTGCACATCAAACCAGTCAGTCCATAAGTGCTCAGATCCCCCTCCATCATCTGTCTACGTATAGCAGCTGTCAAAATCAGTGTCTATGCTTTGTATCCACTCACACCCAGAATGTTAATTTCCAATATGTCGCAATGAGGACAAAGATAAATGGTATACTGTTTATATGTGTAGCCTAAAGTTACGTATTCTAGCAACTTACGTCAACATGATCTTCCTGTTGTATTTCACTTTTAATGAATACAGTACACTCTGATTCACTCGGTGTGGTCTGAAACAACAAATGATAACCATGTTATTACACTTTGTTTCAACAGTTAATACAGAGTCTGGAATTGTAAAATAATAAAAAGAATTACAGTGGTACTTCAGGTTATGAACTTAATTTGTTCCAGAACTTGGTTCGTAACCCGAAACGTTGAAATAAATTAAATAAAGATAATCAGTTTCAAGATGAAAGTATCGTTCTTTTTTTTATTAACATCCAGTTGTTTACCTGACAAAACGCAAAGAATACGTGTACTTCACGTATTAAATAAACAGAAAGAAAACAACCAAATGAATTAAATGTAAAATAAAAATAGATTTAGTCTATCTTTATTACCAAGAAAATGATCATGGGAAATTTGTCACTTTCTTTGTTATTCTGAATCATTAGTTTCAGGAGTCTTGTTGCTGTTTCTTGGCAGCCGACTGGGAATCTTTCTGCACCAAGAAACTATCAAGGGAAATTTGTTGCTTCCTTTGCTGGAGAATCTTTCTGAAGTGGACCATCGTGTTATCATTTATCAGGTTTACTGCCCTGTTAGCAACAAGTTTGTTTGGATGATGGTTCACAATGAAGTCTTTGACGTCTGCCCACTTGCTGCAAATTTCTTTAATCCTGGCAGTTGAAACAGTCACTGACTCCTCATCATCGGACGACTGCTCCTCCTTTAATGTCTTTAGCTGTTCATTCTGAAGATCCACAAGCTCATCTGTAGTACTGTTTGTACTGTACACGATTATTTGTCTCCAACATTACACCTTTCTCTCTCTCTCTCTCTCTCTCGCCTTTGTTCGTAACCCGAGGCACTGTTTGTTACCCGAGACATAAAATTTTCAAAGTTGTTCGTAACCTGAATTGTTCGTAACCTGAGGCGTTCGTAACCCAAGGTACCACTGTACTTACAGAGATATTATGTTAAACATATCTATAATGTGTGAACTACTTAAAGAGGTATCATTATGTTAAACATATCTAACTATAATGTGTGAACTGCTTACAGAGATATCATTATGTTAAACATATCTAACTATAATGTGTGATCTAACTATAATGTGTGAACTGCTTACAGAGTTATCATTATGTTAAACATATCTAACTATAATGTGTGAACTGCTTACAGAGATATCATTATGTTAAACATATCTAACTATAATGTGTGAACTGCTTACAGAGATATCATTATGTTAAACATATCTAACTATAATGTGTGAACTGCTTACAGAGATATCATTATGTTAAACATATCTAACTATAATGTGTGAACTGCTTACAGAGATATCATTATGTTAAACATATCTAACTATAATGTGTGAACTGCTTACAGAGATATCATTATGTTAAACATATCTAACTATAATGTGTGAACTGCTTACAGAGATATCATTATGTTAAACATATCTAACTATAATGTGTGAACTGCTTACAGAGATATCATTATGTTAAACATATCTAACTATAATGTGTGAACTGCTTACAGAGATATCATTATGTTAAACATATCTAACTATAATGTGTGAACTGCTTACAGAGATATCATTATAATGTGTGAACAAATTAGAAAGATAACATTGTGTTATCATGCCCACCTAGGATGTGTAAACAATTTACAGAGATAACACTATGTGAAGTATATTCAACAAGGATGTGTTAACTAATTGCAGAGATAGCAACATTCGTTTAATCAACTAGAATATTAGAGTTAACATTATTTTGAATAACGAGGACGAACAATAGAATGCACAATTTATGGCCTGGCATATTTCGCTGCGCCTCGTCAAGTACATACAGCAGAAGTTACACAACATAAACTAAAGTAATTAGATAAATCCTTCAAGCTGAAATATACACATATTCACAATGTAATTTCAGTTGTCTACCACGGTAATTTTAAATAGACTATCATGGCTTTCTGGCTTCTGCTGATTAATGGCGATAACTTCAGCTACCTTTAACAAGCGACCATTTTGTGTGTTAAATAACACACACATGAAACGCATTGTCCCTATCAATCACATGACCTATTTCAAAAATTTGCCGTCCAATCGATGACATAGGTTTTTGGTGTGTCAGTTGGCCAGATTTCCAGCATCTTTGTGTATTATTCTGTCAATCCAATAGTACCTGATGCGATGCAGTGAAATATGCCAGGCAATAAATCGTGCAATCTATTGTTTGTGACTTTATTATTCAAATTCACTATGGGACAACATTGTTTTAAATAACAATATTATGTTAAATATCAAGTATTACATTTACCTTACATTATTAGATGATGCAGAAATATGCAACAGAAGACGGATATTTATTTCACCTAATGTGTAGTTTGCATCTACTATACCATAGTTTACTTTCCCACATTATAATTTGTAATATAATCTTACTTCAAGATTGGATTCCATTCCTGGCCTTTCAGTTGATATCTGGCTGGCTAAAAATGTCACCACCTGAAATACAAATGAACGATCAAGAACAGCACGTCAAAAGTGAATGTCTATTAGAGTAAGGCTGGTGTGAAAGTATATCTTAACCCAGTAGCACAGTATCATCGCTACATAGACTGCTGCAGAGCGCTCCTTCCCCTCCTCAAGTTCAGAAACAAGATGGATGTGCACGACCGGTACAAACGAACAGTGTCAACACATCTGTATTGTATCCATTTCCCTGTCTTTAATTTGATATATTTCTTTTAATGCTCACTCGCTTTGGACTCAAGCGTTGTCCACGCATGTGTTATTATTTCTAGTGCATTGGACTGATTTCTGCTGTGGATTAGCTTTCCCCTTTACTAGTGACCTTCGCCAACAGGCGAACCCACTCCGACTTCCGAGGTTCTTGTATTTTACATCCCCAAGCAAGGACGAGAAGTCAACATTTTAGTCCAATTGATCAGTGTAGGGGTTGAACCCGCTACCCCGGCATCAGCACAACGAATGTTTAAGAACGAGAAACTTATCTATTTGGCCATGCTGACCTCCTTACTTTGGTATATCTTCTTCTTCTGCTGCGTTCATCCAGAGAATTTTTTCGGACGTGATTGCGTTGTGTCGGTTTACAGCAGAGCTGCGTTCTTGAGCCGTTAGGCCGCGCATCTGACTTCTGCGGGCATTTTTTGACCAGGTTAACCTTACCAGATTTGGTATATAATACATATCAATATTGTTCTAATATTTAGGTGTAATATGCAAATATAAAATATGTGGTGTTGATTCAATTTGGTAAATTATAAATGATTCCATATACAACAAATAGTATAATTCTGTATTAAACTGAGTCAGTAAGAAACTTTAACTTACTTCAAGTATCCTGTTCTTCTTACTTATAGTTAAATAGTCTATGGCGTAGGTCAGCATGGCCGAATGGATAAGAACACAAACACATGTTCCTAATCATCCGCTGTGCTGACGCTGAGGTAAGGAGTTCAACCCCTACACCGGACAGATGGATTAAAATGTTGACCTCTCGTCCTTGACTTGGGGATGTAAATTACAAGTAGCCCTGAAGTCGGAGTAGGTTCGCCTGATGGCAAGGGACACTGTTAATAGGGAAAGCTAATCCACATGTAAAATTCAGTCCATCACTACTGGAAGTTGTGTGTATGGACTATGCTTGAGTTCAAAGTGAGCGGGTGCTAAAAGAAGAAAAAAATAGTTGATGGCGTTGGTGATGTCTGTCCAGTCTTCTATATTGCCGATGTCAATTACTTGTGAACTGATGTTCGTCCATTCCATGATGTTAAATTGCCCAGTATCTCTGTTGGTCTTCCCCTGCCTCTCCTCCCTTCCAATAATGCTGTTGTAGTTGTAGCATGACACGCCCAAAGAATGTGGACTATCATCTTCTGATGTGAGTAATAAATAACCAGTTCGCTTTCTGAGTTAAGCTACAGTAACAGTTATTATAATTATTATTATTAATATTAACGTAGTAAGTAAATTAGTTACTAACTAAACAACAGCTGCCTGAAATTGAAGACAATTAATACATTATTATTAATTAATATTCCCATTTACTTGTATATTACATTGTGGTATTTCCTTCTTCCTAGTGACGACCATAATCTGTGTCTTCTTACTATTCAATTCTAACCCTAGTTGTTCACTGTGTGTAACAATCGCATCTGCTATATTTTGCAGGTCCTGTTCATTGTTTGCAATCAAGACTGTATCATCTGCATATCTAATATTATTGATGTTTCGTCCTCCAATGCTGATTCCATTTATATCTTCTTCTATATTTCTGAAAATATTTTCACTGTACAGGAAAAAAAGATCTGGAGACATTGCACATCCCTGTCTCACACCTCTTTTAATAGGCTTATAGGCTGATATTGACCTACTCCATTATCAATTCTGATGGTAGTGTGACAAGGTGACCAGAATCCCATATATCATATAATATCGTGTTTATTAAGGATAGCCCTCAATAACTCCCTTCCCACCTGTGTATTCAATCAAACCCATGATTACTGGTCGGCAGGTGAGCGTAGTAAATGTTTTAGTCGTTCTCAGAGTTTCGGGACATAACCCTTACTTTCCCTTTAATCTAGTATCATCGCCTCCCCCTCCAGGCTTGTCTGAACTGAATCGCCATCTCAGAGTAAATAATAAATATGCACCGCTGCCGGACCGGCGTCCCCAACAAGACTCAAGACAGCGTCTGGGACTACAAATTGTACACAAGATAACGTGCACACGAGAATTCATCAACATCAACCCGGTGTATAATTGATTCTATGTTAAAGAAGAAGAGACTGACTACTCAGACTTGTGGCTTGATGCAGGTCCAGAGACTGTCACGGCGATCTGATCAATGCCGCTCCACGCCAAGCCAACGGTCAGCGGTCAGTGGTAAGATAATGGCGAACCTTGGTCCGAGCAAGTCACGTGATTGGAGTTAAATATAGACCATCCATCCATCATGTGCCATGCCGGTAAGCGTGGGCGGTCATGTTCTGCCATCTCACTCGATCACCAGAGTCGTGGATCAGCTCCGTGTTTCTGTCTCGACCATGCCACAAGGCCAAGCCATCTAGGTACTTGCTTCTAGGTCTTCCCCTTGGTCTGTTCCCCTCGATCTTACCAGTTGTCACCAAGTTCTCCAATCCATTTCTTCTCATAACATGCCCAAAAAGTTTTGACTGTCTACGTCTAATTTCTCTAATCAATTTACGATCTTCATTTGTTTCTTGAAGGACTTGTTCATTGGTCTTTCTGGCTGTCCATGGTATTCTTTGCATTTTCCTCAGAAACCACATCTCTACAGCCATCAGATGTTTTTCAGCCTGACTGCTCATTGTCCACGCTTCACATCCATACAAAAGTACAGGTTCAATGTAGCATCTCAACACTCTTTTTCTCGTTTCAATTGACATCTTTTTATTGGTCAATATGTTTTTCATCTTGCTAAAGGCTACTTTTGCCATGGCGATTCTTGTTCTAATCTCTTCAAGGCATCTCCCATCAGATGTTATTACTGTTCCGAGATAATTGTACCTGCTCACTTGTTGAAGAATATTCCCATTTACTTGTATATTACATTGTGGTATTTCGTCCTTCCTAGTGACGACCATAATCTGTGTCTTTTTACAATTTAATTCTAACCCTAGTTGTTCACTGTGTGTAACAATCGCATCTACTAAATTTTGCAGGTCCTGTTCATTGTCTGCAATCAAGACTGTATCATCTGCATATCTAATGTTATTGATGCATCGTCCCCCAATGTTGATTCCTTCCATATCTTCAATATTTCTGAAAATACTTTCACTGTACAGGGAAAACAGATCTGGAGACATTACACATCCCTGTCTCACACCCCTTTTAATAGGCTGATATTGGCTTACTTCATTATCAACTCTTATGGCAGCTTGTTGTTTCCAATATATGTTTTTTACAAGTCTAAGATCTTGTCCATCAATTTGTAGATCTTCAAGCATCCTTATCATGTTGACATGTCTCACTTTATCAAAAGCCTTTGTGTAGTCAATAAAGCAAAGGTGTAGATCTTTGTTTACTTCTATAGAACGTTCGATTATGTTTCTCAGTATATACACAGCATTTACTGTACCCTTGCCTTCCACAAACCCACATTGTTCTTCTCCTATTTCAGGTTGTATTTTCCTCCTAACTCTTTGCATGATAATTCTTAGCAAAATCTTCGTGATGTGACTCATTATACTAATTGTTCGATGTTGATCACATTCCAAGGCTCCTGATTTCTTTGGGATTGCAATAAATACAGAATTACATAACTCCTGAGGTATATTTCCAGTATCATATATTGTATTAAGCAGACTGGTAACTTGATCTATTCCATATTCTTCTAAAGCATTAATCATTTCTGTTGTGACTGCTGTCTGAACCGGGGGTCTTGCCAGATTTCATATGGTTAAGAGCATTCTGAACCTCCATCTTCAAAATTGCTGGTCCTTCATTATTATTTTGAACATCATACTGTTCGTCTCTGTTATCGTCATACAGGTTTTTCACGTAATCTGACCATTCATGTAATATCTGATCTTTTTCTATTATGACTCTTCCATCTTTTGTCTTTAGGCAGCCTGCTGATGTACGTGTTCTTTGATTAGTAAGCTCCTGAATTCTTTTGTGCATTAGTTTCGCATTGTTACTGTTGTGTTGTTTTTCAATTTCTCTGCAATTTTTCTCAAGCCATGTTTCTTTTGCCTCCTTACATAAGGTTCTCACTTTTCTGTGAATTTCTTCATATTTGGCAGGATTATTTTTGTTCTGTCTTCTTGTTTCCATTAGTTGTAAAATTTCTTCAGTCATCCATGTCTTACGGCCCACTTTCTTTACTTTTGGAATAGTTTTTTCTGCTGCGCAACTGATTGAATTCTTCATCGTTTCCCATTGATCATCTACATCTTGAAACAGGATCTCTAGATCAGACAATATATCAAATTTGTTCTTTACTTCTATGTTAAAATTATCTTGTATTTCTTTGTCAGTTTTCAATTTGCACAAGTCATATTTAGGGTTTCCTGCTGTATACTTGACTTTCTTTAACTTTACCCTCAATGTGCCTGTAATTAATCTGTGATCACTGTAACAGTCTGCATTTGGAACTGTTTTTACGACTGTTAACGCATTTCGAAACCTTTTGCTAATCATGATGTAATCTATCTGGTTTTTAATCCTGCTGTCTGGACTCCTCCATGTCCATAATCTTCTAGGATGCTGTTTAAACCAGGTGTTTCCTGACAACCATTTCTTGTTCTTTTGCCCATTCTACAAGTCTGTATCCTCTTTCATTTCTCTCTCCCAAACCATGGTTGCTACACTGCATCCATCGCCTCGCTGTCCTATTTTTTGCGTTGAAATCACCCATTATGATATTTATTTCTGATTTTATGCAGTTCTTCAAAGCAGACTCCACGTCATTATAAAATTCCTCTATGCTTTCTTCACTGCTTTCACTTGTTGGGGCATATACTTGAATGACATTTATTTTAAAAGGTCTTCCGTTTAATTTTACTAATAGGACTCTGTCTGACACAGCATGATATCCTTTGACAGAATTTGATGTTTGCTTATCTAATATAATGGCTACACCTCTTTGCTGTTCTTCTCCCCCAGAGTAAATAATTTTACAATCCTCTCCTGTCCTTATCCCTGCTCCTTTCCATCTCGTTTCCGATACTCCTAATATAGTATTATACTCCTTTCTCCTATATAAATATAGACAGCATAGGTCATGTGATCTATGTTATTAATGGAATAGGTTACACAAGCAGCAAAGCCGAGGAAATATAAACAATAGAGACGATGCGTATTGGCCATACAATATGAATATGGCTTTTTTACAGCCTACCGTTGCTGAAAACGAATGGCGTTGCCGCGAAACGCCTTCATTGGCAAATAATAAGGAAATACAACCCATTAACAAAATAGATCGATTATACTAATACTATTACTTACTATAGTATAAATTCATTCATTCATTCATTCATTCATTCAGTTGCATGTCCTTTCTTTGCAGAACCTAACTCCTATATTAGCAACCTTCGGGAAAACTTCTCGATCACAAACAAGATGCCCCGCGTCCGAAACACCCATTTGGAGAATAGTATGATAGCTATAGTCCCCCCCCCCCCCCCCAACAGAGTAACGTGAAGCCATGCGAGCAGGTGGTGGATCGGACTTGGGAGCAGCCGACAGATAGTTGTTGGTTATGGTTTAAAGTCAGCGACGGTGGGCAGAGGTTCTTTTAATTGAGACCATGGCTACAGCCATCTGATCAATATGGTCACTGCCAGGTAGGAAGAATGCTAGACTTCTCTCCTTATTGATTCCCAGGTAGAGGAGGCTCGTCAGCCTTGGTTGGTATCCCCTCTAAGAGAGGAAACTCTAAATTTCAAACCTCCGCTGCCATGCGGGTATACCCAGGTGGGAAAGGCTTCGGGGGTAAACCCTGAGATTAAATCCGGAGATGGAGTCCCTAAGGCAGTTCCATGTTGTAAACAACATAGTTGTCAAGATCTCCAATAAGGCCTTATTTGTGTCAGACCAGGGGCCAATGCGTACAACTGAGCGAGGGCTTTCCCCAAGCCATTGGGAAGCTTGTCCTTGTGAGTAACCGTGAAATGCCCGGTTACTCTAGCTCACAAGCCAGCGTGCTTGCGAGACCATGCACGCAATAATAGCTACTGCACGGAGGGGACAGTGTCCGTGCTTGTCCACGCAATGTGTAGCGTGTGAACAGACCTGACTGGAGACGGTAGAGAGCAGACGTATCCTTGACAAATGCTATAGTTTCTAGGCAATAGGCAAACATAGGGCTGTTCATTTAGATTGTGAATACTAGCATCATTTCTCATCACTTCATTGCATTCATGTTGTATAATGATGATGAAGTATAACGCTCGTAGAGCCATTCAAATGTCGGCTCTGAATAAATTGCATTCCTTTCGCAAATGTCACGAGTTGTTATTTCGTGCTGGTGCGAAAGTAGGGGAGTCCTGAGAATCTGCAGCGCACAAGTCGCTGACAGGCAGGACCCCAATTGGTGTCAGATTACAGTGAACCAACGCTTCTGAGCAGTCATAGCAGGCATTTGTTGTAATATTCAACCAACAATTAACGCCAGCAGGCAAGTGGTATTATAAACCACTGAATGAACGCTAGCTATCCATTGGTATTACAAAATTCTGTACCGGCATCAGTTCATTGCACGACTCAACATCATTGCTGTGTGATATATTTCAAAGTAATGCAAATTTGTTTCTATACATGACATAAATAATTTTCTTTAGTAAATTATACGATCACCAATTTGTGGAGGGTGAACCACAATTGAGCCAAATTAAATCGGTAAAGTGTGAAATTCTACCAATATTAATTAGAAAGTGTGTTATTATACTAAAAGCAATAGAAATGTATACAATCATCAGTGAACATTACCATCATAACCACCGTGTACATTTCATTGCGTGTGATACAGCCATCAACGTCACCATTCTACGAAATCAGCAAATAGATTAGCGACGAACTGCAGTCTAGAACTAAGTTACACCATAGTCAGAAAGTGAAGACAAGACGACATCGACTGTCATACGACGAATCATATCACTTATCATCTAACAATCATTCAGACGATCATATCATTCATCCATTAATACCATTTATCACTATCTATCACATTTTTCATTCATCATTCGCATGAAATATAAGCTTGTATTGACAACTTAAGCGTGTTTCTAATTTTTGCTGCTCTACTAACCAGAAGCAGCCCTTGTATTATCAAGTCAAATCATTTTGTAAGGGTGAAAGACAGCGGTGGAACATCCCAAGTACCGTACTTTCCAAAGAATTAGATGAGTATATTTTCCAAATATTTTGGTATGCTCTAAATTAATCATGCATCTTCTTTTTCAGTAAAAGATGTATACTTACTAACACATTATTACAAACTATTGTGTGAATATTATTGTATTATCATTTTGAACTAACATTAGGGAAAAATGGCGTCACTAAATGAATCTATCCAGGCGGGCATCGCAATGGGCCATACTGGTGAAAAATTAGAAAAGTGGGCGGATCAAAAAATAAAGAAGAAATAGCTCGACATAGAGAAGAAACAGAAAGGAAAATTGCTCTACAGAGAGAAGAAACAGAAAGGAAAATTGCTCTACAGAGAGAAGAAACAGAGAGAAAAGCTGCTCTTGACAGGGATGAAAGAGCATTAGAAAGGCAGCATAAAAAAGAAATGAAAGAGATCGAGGAAGCTACCAAACAGAAACAATTAGAAGTAGAGTATGCCAACAAACAAGCAGATCAAGTTACCAAACAGAAACAATTAGAATTAGATTATGCCAACAAACAAGCAGATCAAGTTATCAAACAGAAACAGTTAGACTTAGAGCATGCTAACAAACAAGCAGAGGAAGCCACCAAACAAAAGCAGATGCAAGTAGATTCAGAAACTAGACTAAAGATGAAAGAAATGGAGGTAGATTCGAACATACAAATAGCCTCTAGCAAACAAAAGAGCCAAGAAGAACAGAACAAATTTAGTAAGTACAAGGGCCTTATCAAACCATACAGTGTAGGTGATTCAATTAGCGCATGGACTGAAAACATAGAATTCCAACTAAAAACACAGAAAATACCTTTAGATTGGGCAATGATTTACATGAGGAACCTGAGTGGGGAGCCTTTAAAAGTAATAGAATCCATACCTACAGAGCTTAGAAACAATTATCAGTACATACACGATAGGATAATGCAACATTTTCTTTAAGACGCTACTGGGTACCAAATTCAATTCTCACAGATTAAGCCAAAAGCAACTGAAACCTTCTTAGACTACATCTCTAACGTGCAGAGCACATTTAAAAAGTGGACTAGAGCTGCTAAAGTAGGTAACAACTATGAAAAACTAGAAGAGCTGATGGTAATGGACAAGGTGATTTCTACCGTTCCTACCCCTTTTGCAAAGTTTTTACAACAGTCAGATATTGAGTCCATTCAGCAATTAGAGAAACGGGGGATCAGCTTATTTTTCATCTAATCGGGACATATTTAAAACCACATCACATGACACAGAAATTACAGCTTTTGCAAATAAAGTTCCTGATAGATCGTACAACCAAAAAGATTACCGTAAGAAGGACAAACCATATCAGAAACCACCTCGATGTAACTATTGCATCCTTTTTCATCCGACTTACTCGATGTGTGATAAGAACCCCACATATCCGTCACACCTAGAAGCAGTGTTAAAAAAGCAAGAAAGCAGAAGATCATCCTTTAAACGTGCTGTTAAATGTTATTTTTGTTCAAGTTATGGCCATTATAGCAATAAATGTACTGGGAGACAGAGAATGAAGGCAAACAATGCAGCACTCATCGATACATCATCAGACGATGAGAGTGACATTGATCCGGAACTTGTGAATGTGATGCCAACGAGTGAATGTCAGAGTGTATCATTAGTAACAGATATTTTAGACTTTAAGAAATGTAAAGTATGCCATCAGTTTCATGCGGATGGTAGATTGAAATGTGGACACGTAATATCATGTTCAAATGAAGCGCTAACGCAGCGTGTGCCTCCAGAGGTAAACTTAAGTTCTACGATGCACGGGTAAATGGTCAACCATGCCAATGTTTAGTTGATAGCGGAAGCACTCTACTCGGTTTAAGAAGAGAACTTGCTAGACCAGAAGATTATACAGGTGAATTTGTCAAATGCCGTACTTTCTCTGGGACCATTGAGAAATATCCACTGGCAAAAGCGCATATAAATATCCCGTTCCTTACCGACACATTTACGTGCGCTATCCTGCAAGATCCATGCACGGATCTTATTTTAGGCTGCCTAGATGCATTGAAAGAATGTACAGACGACAACATAAGAGCCTGGAAAGAGACACACATGACGAACGCTGTAACTAAGTCAGACACAGAAACAAACTATACTGACTTACAAAATGAAATGCTACAGCTATTAGCACCAAGTGGTGCAGATACCAACACTACTCGACAAAAGTTGATCGAGGCACAAAGCACCGACCAAACAATCACACCTTATCTTAACTTGTTGTGTGAGCGAAAGAAAGTGTCTAAAAATGCTTCCTGGTACTTTAGAAAAGTTAACGGAATTCTCATGCGATATTACACATATAATAACCATGAAATTCAGCAGACGGTGTTACCTGTAACATACCGACAAAATGTGCTAAAAAGCTCACATGAATCACCGTTTGCTGGACATTTGGCCTATCATAAAACGCGAGCCAGAATTCTATCACAATTTTACTGGCCGGAATTCTGTTCGGACATAAAATCTTTTTGTCGATCTTGTACTATTTGTCAACATCGTGTACGAAAGAGAAAGCATGTGAAGGTCGAAGTTCAACGGTCAGTATTAGCATCTAGACCACATGAGAGTATAGCGGTCGATATTGCTGGACCCCTAATGCAGGTGTCGAGTAATGATAACCACAACTATCCAAATAAGGGTGCTAAAACGATTCACCTCGAACCAAACCAGAAGGTTGTGATTCTACTACCTGATAAACATAATATGTTACTAACATCTTGGCAAGGGCCTCTCAACGTTGAACGTAAAATATCAGATGGGGATTATGAAATATCGATAAAAGGACACTTAAAGATATTTCATATCAACATACTGAAACCATACTTTTCACGACAAGAACAGCAGACAGACGAACAGATTGCACCAACACCAAGCAATGAGACGACAGACGTACACAACACAGCTTCACTAGATAGGGCGACACACGACAGCGACAACGCAAACACACTTAGCCAGGTAACAGCACACACAGCTAGTACCACAACAGTATTGAAAGAGACAGACGAAGACGAGATGGAATTACCCGTTCCTACTGTAGACGCGACTGCGACCATTGACAGCATAAAGATAGAAACGAAACTGACAGATGACCAACGACGACAAATCATAGAGCTAGTGACAGAATACAGA
Organism: Cepaea nemoralis; assembly: GCA_014155875.1. NCBI lineage: Eukaryota > Metazoa > Mollusca > Gastropoda > Stylommatophora > Helicidae > Cepaea > Cepaea nemoralis. The sequence goes on along the minus strand of JACEFZ010005575.1, from coordinate 246,835 downwards.
GACATTTTCTCCGACATCCCAGGAAAGACAGATAGAATAGAACATTCTATCGTTCTGACTGACACCAAACCAATCAAGTGTCGACCTTACTCTATTCCTTTAAACTATAGGTCGAACCTCGACAAAGAAATTCTATCTCTTGAGTCGAGCGGAATCATTCAGAAATCTCAGTCAGAGTATTCTTTCCCTATTGTCCTTGTCGCCAAAAAGGACTCTACTATTCGACTCTGCGTTGATTATCGCCACTTACATAAAATAACCAAAATTGACGCTGAACCGATTCCATCATGCGAGGATCTGATCTTGGACATGTCTACATCTCGCATATTTAGCAAGATTGACCTCACGAAAGGTTATTGGCAGGTCCCGATGGAAGTAAATTCTATTCATCTAACAGCTTTCTCCACTCCTCTCGGACTATATGAGTGGCGCTTTCTTCCTTTCGGCCTTCGTAACGCTCCAGCGACTTTCGTCCGTCTAACTAGGGATCTTCTCCATGGGATGACCAGTATTTCAACTTATATAGATGACATATGCATTCATACGGAAGACTGGACAACACACCTACTGAAACTTCGACAAGTCTTCGACAGGTTGCGATTATTTGGGCTCACAGCGAAGCCGTCCAAAGTAGAGTTGGGCATGGAACAAATTGACTTCCTGGGTCATACCATCTGCAGGGGCCAATTAAAAACTGATGACAGAATCGTCACCAAGATTCTGAATTTGACAATGCCAACGACCAAGAAACAGGTCCGAAGTTTACTGGGTCTGGTAAACTACTATAGTAAATTCATTCCAAATCTGGCGGAAATCACCAGTGTTTTTTCTAACATCTTAAAAGCTTCGGCTAAGTTATCTGTAAAAGATGCAAGATTAATTAGTGCGTTATCAAAATTGAAACATCTTTTCAGCGTTCCACCTATCCTTCGTATGCCTAATCCAAATCTCACTTATTTCTTACGCATAGATGCGAGTGCCATATCCATATCTGGGATACTAGGACAGTTCTACGACGGGACGTTCCACCCCGTAATGTACGTAAGTCGCAAGATTACCCCTGCTGAATCAAAATACTCAGCATCAGAATTGGAGGGCCTCAGTTTGATCTATTGCGTGAGGAAATTCCATAGATTTTTGGCAGGAGCACAGTTTGTGATCGAATCCGATAACTCTCCGTTGTCTGTGATGCAGTCTGGACTTCCTAGCAATAACAGAATTTACAGGTGGGCTTTGATTCTCCAAAATTACACGTTTACCATCCAGCACTTAAAAGGAAGATTAAATACGGTTGCAGACATTTTGAGTCGTCCATCATCCATTGAAATACCTGATTCGCAGGAAGGAATCGACCACACACCACCAGAAACAGTGACACTGTAATGTTAGATAACTCAGTGCCGTATGTGGTGATTAAGACACATTGGAAGTGCGTTATCATCGCCAAATAGGTAACCTGTGTGAAAATAACAGTGTTATGAGAAGTGTAACGAACAGACGCAGAAGTAACATGCGCTGACACACACATAAGCTAGAAAAACATTCAAGTGTTAGCTATGAACCTACATAACTTAGTAGGAAACTATATTTATACACTATCCTTGAAGGAGAGCATAAAAGACTTTGCCGAAATGAACTGTTATAATAGTCTACAAAGAGTATTGCTCCATCTTCACAACGCAAAGGAGGACGTCGATTTAGTGTAATTAGATATAGAAATGTAACTGTGATATATGTATATTATTATTTTATTAACAGTACCTATAACTTCATTTGTCTATTAATGATTCATTTGCAAATTGTTTAAATGCATATATAACTTTACTTTCTTATTTGTTAGTTAGAAATCACCATCATTTAATTAATAACCCATTTATTAGAACATCAATTATAGAAATACGATTGTTAGATATTATATTAGTTTATTACCATGTAATCATAATCATGTATAAATTCATTTATCTAAAATATCATTTCCAAACTAACCCAACCATTTAGGAATTAATATCATCTTTTTCACAAATAACACTTTAAGGTAATTAACCCAATTCACTTAAATGAAAGTATTTATTAGATTATTTCCCTTGAGGGTAATTTAGGTCAGCACACCAAAACTATGTGAGTTACTACTACAGGATCGGTAACAGACCATCCTCATAAGTTTGTATATTATGTATAGACATGACACGTGCAAACAAAACGCACAGTCATTTGGCGTGATTACTGTTATAATTCAGCCAATCGTTTATTGTATATATGTAACATTCATGTATTTAATGCTATAAAACATATTTTAATAACGAGAGAATGTATGAGTGAAAGAAGAGTATGAAAGTGAATGAAAGATGTATGCAAGAAGAATAAATGCGAGGAGAGAATGTCAAAATTAGTAAACATTGAAAGAAAGAGAGCGAGAGAGAAAGACAGCGGAAAATTTTTCCACCGCTGGAAACGTCTTATTTTGACTTGTCTGTGTCATCTGTGTAGCCAATGTGGTGTCGAGTTTTTATGTGTGTTACTGCCATACTTTAATAGAGTAGATAGGGAACGTACTTTGAGCTTCAGAAAGCGGATTTGTGGTCACAAATAAAAACAACGAACGTTTGTAACCACAATAAACCGATTTGCAGCGCTCGAAGGAACACACACATTTAGTACACTAACGCATACACATGTTAGAGAGTTAAGTACACTGTAGTTTATTAGAAAACACGCAAACAAACAGGAAAACAAACACATAAAAGTTGCACACACTATTCATGTCAAAGAACAACAACTTTAAATTCAGGGGACACAATAACTTCTTAGAAACCTTAATGTAACAGTGAATATAGCTTTTCACAAGCGGAAGCGAGAAGGTGAAAAGTAGAACTGTGTGTATAAGAGTTGGAGGGGATATTAATGGGAACATGAACACTTTGTGCTCATGTGTTGTACTCATAATAGAGTCAACTTGTATGTGTGTTGTCATTTCGGGCAATTTGAGGACAGGTCAAGACAGAAGTCAATAGGTGAAAGTCAAAAGACATAGGGTCAAACGACGGAAGCCAGGACATAAGTCAGAAGACAACGGTTCCGGTCCAAAACAATTCCCAAAGATATCGATAGAGCCAACTATACTGATACATAGGCTACTTAATTAGCCAGGTGAAAAGATAGAGCACTGTGAATGAAGGAAGAAGACAGTTGTTCTATCCCCAAACTAGAAAGTTATAACTTATTGGATATCTGACAAAATTGGAGCAACCAATTTTTCTTTGTGACCAGAAGTGTTACAAACATGAGTTAAAGGGAAGTAACACTTCACAGAGAGGAGGGGACCCTGTCAAGATCTCCAATAAGGCCTTACAGGGGCGATAGGAGTTAACACTAGTCTAGGAGGGAGACACCAGACAGGAGAGACACCAAGCACTATAAATAGCTTCACAAGGAGACACATTTGTGTCAGACCAGGGGCCAATGCGTACAACTGAGCGAGGGCTTTCCCCAAGCCATTGGGAAGCTTGTCCTTGCGAGTAACCGTGAAATGCCCGGTTACTCTAACTCACAAGCCAGCGTGCTTGCGAGACCATGAACAGACCTGACTGGAGACGGTAGAGAGCAGACGTATCCTTGACAAATGCTATAGTTTCTAGGCAATAGGCAAACATAGGGCTGTTCATTTAGATTGTGAATACTAGCATCATTTCTCATCACTTCATTGCATTCATGTTGTATAATGATGATGAAGTATAACGCTCGTAGAGCCATTCAAATGTCGGCTCTGAATAAATTGCATTCCTTTCGCAAATGTCACGAGTTGTTATTTCGTGCGGTGCGAAAGTAGGGGAGTCCTGAGAATCTGCAGCGCACAAGTCGCTGACAATAGTTCTGGCAACTCCTGCGACGGCACCGATGCCAAGTTGCATTGGCTACTGCCTTTCCTTTGGTCAACATCGGCGACGTGGAGAGGGGGAACCTGCTACTGGGCAACAGCTGGTTCTCCGAAATCCATTGCCCAGGCTTGTGCCCTGAAGAGGTCACTTCAGCACCCCATAAAGCGGTAACACAACGGGAAGCAGCAGTTACCGGTTATAAGTCTTAATGCTCGATTGGCGTAGAGCAAGGCGCCAGGGGTTGCTTCCGACGGTGGGAGAGATTATCGTATCTCACTAGACAGCTACCGCCCGCCAAAGCTTGGCACCCCCCCCCTCCCTCCACCCCCAGTCAATAAGGTGCGATCTCGCCACGGTTTATCAGCTCCTGAGGGTGTGTCGAGCTTAAGGACAAAATCCTGACACACGGACCGCTATTTATACACTTAGCAACAACAACAACAAAAAACGAAACTGACTCTAAGGCAGAGAACATGGAACGTAAGAACCATGACCCCAGGCATCTCAGACGATCTCAACGAGATTGTCGATGCCCGCAAAACTGCAGTGATAAACAACGAACTACTCAGACTGGAGATAGACATTGCCGCCATGCAAGAGACCAGACTCCAAGAATCTGGAAACATCCAGGAGAGGGACTTCACTTTTTACTGGCATGGCAAGCCGTGCGGAGTGACCAGGGAGCATGGAGTTGGCTTCGCTGTCAGATGTGTGTGTGTGTGTGTGTGTGTGTGTGTGTGTGTGTGTGTGTGTGTGTGTGTGTGTGTGTGTGTGCGTGCGTGCGTGCGCGAGCGCGCGTGTGTGTGTGTTATCTACAAAAGTAAAGAATAAATGCATCATTTTTCAATGTAGTCACAACTCCATTTAATTCACGTCTTCCAGCGTCGATAAAGTGCTTGGATTCTTGTAGACATATGGACTCGTGGGTCACTGCTCAGTGCTCCTGACCCAGTCGCGAACAGTCTGTCACACAATTCACGCCATTTTGAAATTTCCTACTCCACTCATACACTTGCTGGACTGACAGGCATGCATCACCATAACGGACCTTCCTTTGCCAATAATTTCTATAGGTTTCACCCTTTCAATGAACCAAAAATGGATAATGCGAGGGTAAGTTAATAAGTAAGTCACAAATGGCTGTAGAAAAATAACTAACTATGATAACAACTTGAAACCAGGTTATTTTTATGCATACATTGTCCCTTCTTCTTCTTCTTCTTCTTCTTCTTCTTCTTCTTCTTCTTCTTCTTCTTCTTCTTCTTCTTCTTCTTCTTCTTCTTCTTCTTCTTCTTCTTCTTCTTCTTTCATTCGCTTGAAATATGTCTATAACTGCAATGCTGTCTCTTGTATGAATCTAACAGTCTTTTTCAGTTCACACAGCGGTCCATAGAGTTTATCTTCCACTGTCATCGCTCTAGGCCAGAAGGTTTGCCTAGATATGTTATATTTTGGGCAGTCTTGGAGTATATGCTCTGCTGTCTGCGACGCCAATCCACATGTGCACATGGCTGTTTCACCAACTTTGAATTTTGTATACATGTGGTTGCGTAATCTATTGTGTCCTGTTCTTAGGCGCAGAATAATGACTTGTTCTGGTCTATCCATAACGTGGTAGTCATCTTGAGCACGTTTTGGTGGCTTTCTGACTGATTTGATCATTCTTTTCTTTTTGTGGTATGTAACGGGAACATCAGGCTGTTCTTCTTTGCTCCTTCCTTAGCCAATTGATCAGCTCTGTCGTTTCCGGGTACTCCACAGTGGGCTGATATCCACTGTATAGTGACCTTATGCTGACTGCTAAGTTCAGAAAGTAGTGTCCTTAGTACTGGAAATGTCCCAGACAGGAGCGCCTCGAGTACTGATTTTGCATCTGTCAATAGCACCACAGGTTGTGTACCATTGCTGGCACCCAGTAATTTCTCTGTTGCTATCTTGATTGCCTCAATTTCAGCACCATAGTTATGGCAGTACTTTCCTGTCGGTACTCTGGCTGTGTCCCTAGTATTATTTGGGTATTCTATGTACACTCCTGCTCCTCCATTTCGAACAGCATTTTGTGCTGACTCATCTGTGTAGACTCGGATCCAGAGGTCCTGTGGGTATTCTTCATCAAGGAAGCTGAGAGTGGCTGTTCTGCGCTGCACACTGTTCTGTTCTTCCTTGTCAAATATTCCTCTCACTTTTGTCTGGATTTGTAATGATAGTCTATGTTCATCTTTCCATGGAGTTCGCTCCGGAATAGTTGTTAGAGGGATACCAACTGTGGGCAGATCGGTGGTTTCTCTGCAGAGTCGTTTGGTTTGGTGGATAAAACTACTTCTCTTCAACCGCCCCATAGCTAGATTATCAAATCTGTTCTTCATAGGGTGGCCTGGCAAGCTGAGGAACTTTTCTGCTTGTATTAGGGTTTTCGTATCTCTGCGCTCACTCAGTGCTTGTGTCCTCCCCATCTTCTCCATTTCCACTATAGGGGTTGATCTCATCCCTTCTGTGGTGACTCTAAGTGCTTGATTTTGCACCTTGTCCAGCTCTTGTAGTGTGGTTTTCTATGCTGAACACCATGCAGTTGACCCATATTCCAGGTTGGTCGTATGCTCTGTTGATAAACTTTGCTAAGTATTTTCCCACTGGCTCCCCATGTGGTTCCACTTAGCTTTCTCAGGATGGCTATTTTCCTTCTGGCTTTTGCTACTGCTTTGTTGATGTGCTTTCTCCTTGTCAGCCTGCCATCAAATGTTACTCCAAGGTATGTTGGTTCTTTCTCTTCTCTTAGGGGTGTTCCATCTATCTGGATGACCCCTGCCTTTTGTTTTGGAGAGAGGTAAATAGAGTGGTGCTGCACTTGTCAGTATTTATGCTGACACACCATCTATTTGCCCATGCAACAAATGTATCTACAGCTCTTTGTAGAAGTCTGGTGACCACTGATGCATGTTCATTTGTGCTCCATAGAACCAGGTCATCGGCGTACATTGCTGCTTTAATTCCATGCGGTAGATTAGCAACGAGATCATTGATGAAGATTAGAAAAAGTGTGGGGGACAAGACTCCGCCCTGGGGAACACCGTGACGCAGTAGTACTTTCTTGCTCTTGAGTCCGTCTATCTGTACTCGGGCTCTTCTGTTGTGCAAGTATGCTTTCACCCATTTGTACATTCTTCCATTGACTTTGCAATTTCTCAGTTTCTTCATCAGACCTTCTTTCCAGACTTTGTCATAGGCTTTCTTCATATCTATCCATGCTGCAAGCACCAGTTTCTTCTCTTGGAATGCATCCTCAATTTCTTGAGAGAGGTAGGTTGTCTGATCTTCCGTAGAGTAGTACTGCCTAAAGCCAGCCTGCTGTGGCACAAGGATGTTTTTACTTTCAATGTACCACTGCAGTCTGTGATTGATGATGCGCTCCAGTGTTTTGCAGAGACAGCTTGTGAGGCTAACTGGTCTGTAGCTAGAGGCAATGGAACTATCTTTCCCTGATTTTAGGAGGGGTATCATGATTGCTTCTTTCCAGGGTTGTGGAACACTGCCTAAGGTCCAACTGTTATTAAAGATCTGCAACAGCTTTGCTTTGGCCTCTGTTCCTAGGTTCCTGATCATTTCATTGGAGATACCAACAGCTCCTGGTGACTTTCTCATTTTCAGTTTTGATATGCCTAGCTCCAGTTCGCCGATTGTGATGGGTGCCTCCAGAACCTCATGTACTATTTCCTTCTGCCCCGTATGTTGCTTTTTCTCTCGAATCTCTTGTTGTTTCTGTGGACTAATTTTGATATTGTTATCTTGTGCGAATGAGTCCGCAAAATGGTCAGCTGCTTGCTTTCTTGTTAAGATGTTGCTGGCATTTCTGTGGTGCGCCTCATGGCTGGCTGCCTCCGTCTTCAGCACCTTTCCCTTCTAGAGCAGACTGTGGTCTCACTCGAGTTTAAATGTGTACACACGCACACACGTGCATGCGCATGCATGTACGTGCATACACATCTAGAGCATACTGGTTATTTTTCGGCGCCAGAAACTCGCCGTCGCCCCTTCTCCTGTTAGTTTAAACAGTTCCGCCACGTGAAGGCCAGGAGTTGGACTTTTGCTGCAGAGGTTATGTATTCACGAGCCATTGGGGTAGTTAAGCAATGTTGGGCGCTCACCCCAACACTGCACCCCGGCTACATACAGCTATTTGGAACCATTGTCCCTTTATTTCCCAACATAATTTCCACCAACATTGAAGCACTTATCCCATCGTTTTATCAGTCCTCCCAAACCGGCTGCATAGGACTGCGTGCTTTGCTTTCATTTACCGGCCATCCCACAGAACTGTGTGACTTACTTATTGACTCTCACTCGTAACTTTTTTTCTACCCAGCTATGTACTGTTTTACGGGACAAACATTTGTCAGAATAAACACTGAAAACACACCTTGGCGGGAGACATTTTGCGAGTGACGCCAAAGGTGAATTGAAGTGACAACGTGGTTTAGAAAACAGAGCACGCAGTTCTATGCAGCCAGTTTGGGAGGACTTATAAAACGATGGGATAAGTGTATCAATGTTGGTGGAAATTATGTTGAGAAATAAAGGGACAATGTATGTACACAAATAAATTAGTTTCAAGTTGTTAACATATTTAGTTATTTTTCTGCAGCCACTTGTGGCTTATTTATTAACTTACTCTCGTAGAATGCTGGCATTGGCCATTACTGTCCTTATGACATCACCATGTTCATCTGCACCGTGATGTCATGTGCTTAACACTCTTGGCATCCTTAAACAATATTGACAAGTTATAAGACAATGGCATGGTTATTGCAATTTCTATCACACTTTTAAGGTTTTCATTTGAAGCCCCCTTGTATATATGTGTAAATGTTTGTTTGTGATTGTGTTTATGGGCATGAGAGATAGTGAGTAATGTGAGTTATTGAGTGGGTGCATAACTGTTTGTGTTATGTTGTTTGTCCATCAAGAATGATGATAACCATTCATTTCATCCAGTGAGGTTGAAAGTATGGAGCCGTGAGTTCTATGAACGAATGAATTAACTTTATTTTCAAAATTGGGCACACAGGCCTGTCTTACTTTCGGCCCTTCCAATCACTCATCTTTCGTTCATCAGTAGTGCATGGTACATTCACATAGGGGGGAAAAAACATTGTCAAATGAATGTTGTAAACATAAACAATGCATATTACCATGTTATGAGCCAGGCAGACACACATGCACACTCGTAAAAACATACATACCTGCATACATACTGACATCATTTGCACAAACTTACAGTTTTGCACTCACTCGATAACACACAAATACACACTCTATCTCATATACATATAATCAATCACAATCACAACCTCAATGACAAATGTTTACTTATGCACAAACACACATACACGCAGGCACGCACGTGCACACACACGCACTCACACATACACACACACATACATACACACACACACTACACATCCCCCACACCTCCCCACCCACACACACATCCTTCACCCACCCACATACATCCCCCACCCACACGTGCATCCACACCCACACAAATCTCCCGCAACAACCCATACTCACACACATCCCATACACACACATAATCCCCACCCATACATCCTCCCACCCATCCTCCACAAACTCATCCACACACACACATCCCACAACCACCCCACCCACCAAAACCCACATACCCCATCCATCCACCCACCCACACCATCTCACATTCCCCCACCCACACATCTTTCACCCACACACACCTTTCTCCACCTACCCACACATCCCTTACCCACCCACACATCTCCCTGCCTACCCCCACCCACCCACAAACATCCCCCACCCATACTCATATCCCCCACCTGTACTAATATCCCCCCACCCAAACATCCATCCCCCAACCCCACACACATCCCCCCATTCACACATCCTCACATCTAGACACGTAAATGCTGTCTCACATAATCACTGAAACTAGTATGAACAAACTCCCACACTTTACACACACATACACCGACGATTATCGTGAGCATTGTTACGAGACAAGAATTGTAACATGGCTGGTAAGGCCTATTTTGGCTTGAAATGTTCTTTGACAATGTGGGAAAAGAATGCTGGACGTTCCAGGAGGGGGATCTCCTGCAGAGGTTTTTCTGTCCAGCCTTTTCTTCACAGCTCTTGCAGTCCTGGTTGCTTCACAAGTGACTGCAACCTTGCATAATGATGTATGCTAATGAATTTCAGGTCTTTGACAGCAGTCTCCCAAGTGTCATGATGAATTCCAAAAGCTTTTAGTGAGATCTTCAGTGTCTTTAAAACATTTCCTCTGACTGCCTTTGGAGCATTTACAACGCAGCTAGCCGTAAAAATTTTCTATAGGGTGCCTGTGATCTGGCATGCGAGTCAAGTGACTAGCCCAGTGAATCTGATTCTTCATTAGTAGAGTGTGGATACTGGGCATGGACGCTCTTTCTAGGACTTCAGTGTCTGGAATCTTGTCTTGGCATTTAATCTTCAAAAGCTTCCTAAGGCAGACTGTGTGGAAGTGGTTTAATTTCCTAGCACGTCGCTGGTAAACAGTCCAGGTTTCACAAGCATATAGCAGTGTGGATAATACTCTGTTTACTGTTTGTGTAAATGATATATGTATGTATGTGTTTATAATCGTGTGTGTGTCTGTGCCTGCCTGTCTCATAACATGGTAACATGCATTAATTATGTTCAGAATATTAATTTGACAGTGTTATTTCTATGTGAATGTAACTTGCACAATAAATAATTGATGTATGAAAGATAAGTGCTTGTAAGGGCCAACTGTAAACCGGGCCTGCGTGCCCAATTTGTGACCCTTTGAAAATAGTTTCTTCACTCCTCTTTTGAAGGAAGTGCATAACACTCATTTATGAACCTCAGAGGTGACTTCAGCATGCATTTGTGTATGCTTTACTTCCTCTAGACAGATTCTATCCAAGGGAAAGGACTCTTTCAATCCGAGGGTAGGTTTAATTTCCTAACAATTAGGCCAAGGCAGAGGCTGTGTGGCCTACTCTATGTCATTGCCAGTTATCATGGAGTTTTTAATGTGCACAGATTGCACATGGGATCTTCTATTTTTCACCCGTCCTTGAAAATTAGAAAAAAAGAGTTCTTGCATGTTACATAGAACCAGTTTTATCATACAGCTGCAAATTCTGGACAATTAGTAAATGCAAAAAAATTCCTGGAAGCCTTGGAGATGTGGTTTAAAAGGAAAATGCTGAAAATTAATTGGACAGCCAAAAAGAGCAATCACAATGTTTTAAGGGAGCTGAGACACAAAGACAACTTATCACAAACATAAGACAGAGGCAGTTATCTTTATTTTGGCCACGTTATGAGAGGACAAAAACTGGAGTGAGAACCAGAAAGATTTGTGGAAAGAGAAATAGAGGAAGACAGCATGAGAAGATTCTTGACAGTCTTGTGTCATGACAAGGAATAGAGTTAACACATGAATGATCCATGACATCGGAGATCGTAATTTATGGAGAAGCACGATCGCCCATGCCAGCAGGCAAGGCACTGGATGATGATGATCCGAGAAGACTACACATCATATAGGGTGTATTTTTAATGGCTGTGGGGTTTTGAAAATATTGCCATTCCAAGTTTTGTATTCACCCTCTGTGAACTTATGCAACATAAAATGTAAATACAAAACTTGGAACGCAATATTTTCAAAATCCCCACAGCCATTAAAAATACACCCTATATCTCACAATCCAAGAGATCAAGATTGATGTGCAACATCATTAGATACCAGTAGCTCTTTGAAAGTGCACAGTTCTATGAAGAAACAAATGAAAACCGTAAACTGATTAGAGAAATTAGATGTAGACAGTCAACATTTTTTGGTCACATGAGAAGAAATAAATTTGAGAGCATGGTGACAACTGGCAGGATTGAGGGGAAACGAACAATGAATTGAAAACTGTACACTGATAGAGACATTAGTTGTAGACAGTCAAAATGTTTTGGACACATTATGAGAAGAAATAAATTTTAGAGCTTGGTGACAACTGAGATTCAGCGAAAAGAACAAGGGGAAGGTAGAGAAGTAAATATCTGGATGGCTTGACCACATAGCATGGTTGAGACAAGAACACTGGTGATCTTGAGATGGTGGAACATGACCACCCATGCTTAACATGATGATGATGTTTTCTTCCTTCATTATTCTTTGTAATGCTTGGCTGACAGGCAGTTTTGTCTGTAGAATAGTTGAACCCTGTGTGTGTGAAATGACATGTAAACAAATGGCCTCAAAATATTATAATACACATACAAAATATAATAAACATAACACAATAATTATCCCATCTATAATTTATTTGATACATAATTTGTTTACATAAGTGAAGTAACAAAATATACATATTAGATAAAACATTACCAGCAAAGGATATTTGTGTGAATAGCAATTAAAAATATACATGCCAGACAATCTCTTGATATTTCTCTGATATATTTGTTGAGATTTTAGTCATCTCATCTCTGTCATCATTAGTAGTTGTGGCCACAAAGTGGCTAATTCAGTCGATTACCAACATAATTTTATCTGTTTCTGTTACAACACTAGGAGTTTTGACCACATAGTGGCCAATTCAGTGGACTACCAACATAATTTGATCTGTTTCTGTTACAATATTAGTAGTTGTGGTTACAAAGTGGCTAGTTCAGTGTATTACCAACATGATTGTATGTATATCAAATACATTAGCTGTGCTTACACAAAGTGGCTAGTTCAGTGTATTACCAACATGATTGTATGTATATCAAATACATTAGCTGTGCTTACACAAAGTGGCTAGTTCAGTGTATTACCAACATGATTGTATGTATATCAAATACACTAGCTGTGCTTACACAAAGTGGCTAGTTCAGTGTATTACCAACATGATTGTATGTATATCAAATACATTAGCTGTGCTTACACAAAGTGGCTAGTTCAGTGTATTACCACCATGATTTGATCCATATCTTACATCACTAGTTATACAAAAGTTACATCACTCTTGTACATGTTTAACATATTTATATATTATATTAGTAACTATTATATAATTCTTATTTATGTTCCAGACATGTTCCCCGTTCACTTATAAAATGGGATATAATATTAGTAATTATTATATAATTCTTATTCATGTTCCAGACATGTTCCCCATTCATTTATAAGGGGGATACAATAGTAATTATTATATAATTCTTATTTATGTCCCAGACATGTTCCCCATTCATTTATAATGGGAATTATAATATTAGTAATTATTATATAATTCTTGTTTATGTTCCAGACATGTTCCCCATTCACTTTTCTTATTCATGTTCCCCATTCACTTATAAATTGGATATATTAGTAATTACTATATAATTCTTATTCATGTTCCAGACATGTTCCCCGTTCATTTATAAGTGGGATATAATATTTACAGCTGGATCCATGGCGAAGAGTTTATGGACAATTTGTAAACCCTCATCCCGCGTTCAACCCAGCTGCAACCACTTTGGGAGCAGACCTCCATGTGATGGTTTCTATACAATGGTATGAGTGCCAGTTGTTCAGAAAGCAATGGCAAACTACTGAATGTAAACTTGCCCAGGAAACGCATACAGCCAAAACATGCTGGAGTTGACTCTTGCGCTCTGTAAAGGATATGTAACTAACTTTTTATGTTCCAAACATGTTTCCCATTCATTTATAAGTGGGATATCAGTTTAGTTTAGTCGATGAAAATCAAATCAAATCAAATCAACTTTATTAGGGTCACAAATTGGGCGCGCAGGCCCGTCTTACATTCGGCCCTTCCAATCACTCGTCTTTCGTTCATCAAGAGCATTATACATTTGCATAGGAAGAAAAATAAACATTGTGAAATGAATGTTGTAAACATGAACAAGGCTAATTACCATGGTATGAAGCCCATCTCCCACCTATCCATACATCACCCCACCCACACAATACCCCCACCTACCCACACACATGCGCACCAAGGGACACATACACACCCCCACCTACCGACACACACACCAAGGGACACATACATACCCCACCAACCGACCCATCCCCCGCCCACACACACTGCCCTCACCTGATCCCCCAAACCAAAACACACCCGCCACCCACAAACATTCCCCCACCAACCCACACATCCCACGCCCATCCACATTCTACCCCACACATCCTCTCCCCAGCCACACCTCAAACCACCCTTCCCCCAGCCACATCTCCATCGACAACATTTTCCCCACCCACACACACAATCCCCCACACATCCCCACCAACTGAAGGAAAATGGCAAAATGGTTTGTTAGGAGAAATACAATCACAAACTCATGAATCAACATCATGGCACACGGTTTAACCCATAAGTTAAGTTTTCTAATTTATCTACCCGAGTCTGGAGAAACTCAGCTCAATGCACGAACTCCGTTGCATCGGCGAGGATCCTGAAGTACTTTGGGTAGATTTTTAACTGGAATTTTTGCCCGGGCAGCGCCATTAGGCTACTCTTTTTCGATTTCCAACTGCCAAGGGATTTTTTACGTGCGCAACAATACACACGGGCGTCCGATCTGACTACCCAGAGACCAGGGGAAAGTTTATTACTGGAAGTCCAGGTTGATTTTTAAAATAAATTCCGGTCCTCACTGGGGCCTGAACCCGGGACCTCCAGCACTCGAGGCGGACACCATACCTCGAGACCACTCAGCCCCCTGAGTGGGAGAATAAGTGGGATATAATATTTGCATGATCTGTGATTTCTGTTGCCCTGGTCTGAAGACCTTGTGAGGTTAGGTACATGAGTTTGTGATAGTATTTCTCCTAACAAACCATTTTGCCATTTTCCTTGCCTGATGCATGTTCAATATCACGGCACCTGCCTTTACTTCCCAGGAATTTCCTTGCAGCCATTTCGCTGTCAACCTGGGGTCACAGGTCAGTCTGAACAAATCTGCTGTAATGGGGAGAGAAACATGTGACCATCGGACATGCAGTCAAGCATGCTACTCATTGTACTACTGTGGGCCCAATTAGCTGGGCATTTTGAAGACAAAATGATCCAGAAACATCTCCACTGTGTGGCTTCCCCCCAGAGAGAATGAATGTCTGTCTGTCTGTATTATGTATGTATGTATGCATGTAATTGTTTGTATGTATGTATGTAATTGTGTGTGTGTGAGTGTATGCAGGTATGTATGTATGTATAAGTAAACTTTTGTTAGTGAGTGTGTTTTTGAGTGGGTGCATAGCTATAAGAGTTTGTGTAAATGATGCATGTATGTATGTATGTATGCAGGATTGTATGTATGTGTTTATGAAAGAGCGTAAGTAAGTGTGTCTGCTGTCTCAAAACATGGTCATATTCTTTGCTTATGTTTACAACATTAATTTCACAATGTTTTTTTTCCTATGTGAATGTAACATGCATAATTGATTAACCAAAGATGAGTGATCGGAAGGGCCAAATGTTAGACACGCCTGCGTGCCCAATTTGTGACCCTTTGAAAATAAAGTTATTTCATTCATGTGTCCTGTGTGTTTTCATACAATAGTATTTTGGAAAAATCAAACTTCACAAACATCATATTTGCAAAGCTTTTTTTAAAAAAAATATGTACTCTTAAAAACGAAAAAAAAATCTGTAATCTATTATCTTTCTGTGTTGTGCAACCTTTAGCAGTTTATCACCAGTAAATATTACATTTCTAGTGCTTCTCTCCACTATGTGTTTTTTATGAGTTAGCTGTTTTGATTAGACAGTGCCACATAGTGGTCACGCTCACACGCACCACATAGTGGGAATTGGGAGATTCCCAGTCTAACAATAGAATGACTTGACCACTAGGGAAAACTAAGGACGACGTAAGCATCGTCAAGACAGCAACAGAGGTGACTTCGAGAAAGCAGATCAAGACGGCTGTGTGTAGTTTTCCCTGAAAGCTCCGTGAACAAAAGGTTTGATCATTTAGGGCAAGGCATTGTTACTGAGGGATATCGCCTGTTTACATAGCATTCTTGTCATACTCAGGACCGGAACATATAGCAAGTATAGACAACGAGTTAACGAGTTATGTTTGGACATTGGTTGCAATATGCTTTAGGAGATTGGGTAATTATAGAATTGGATGAACGGCCAAGTTGTATTAACATATATAACGTCCCGTGCCCGTGTTAGGGCCCCGTTATATGATACCGCAGTGTTGTGTTCATTTTGTCTAAAAGAGAGCCGATCCGAAATAAAAGGATTTATCTCAAAATTATAACAGTCTTCAAGGTGAGCGACTTTTGTTACACTACATTCATTCAAGTTTGAGTTTTAATGCTTCAGTGGTTGAATGTACGTTAAGACAACGTGGGGACTTCGATCCGAGGAAACGATGATGATATGAATAAACGACGATTGATTCCGCCAGATCAGTAAGAAACATAAAATGCACGCCACGATGATAAATTCCTTTGCACGAAAAGACATCAGGAGTACACAGAATGCGACAACATGGCGGCTGATTTAATATAAGCTGTCTGACGTCGCCAGAAAACGAAACATAACATATTATTGTTACACGGAGTGTAGGACAGTATTACGGAGTATTAATGAGGAAAGAATGACTACCGCTTTTGCAATGATGAAAATTACACGTCAAGTTGAAGTGCACGAATAGTACAAACGGCGCGCACCATTTTAAACGTAACAGAAGACAACAACAGTTGCTGACTGCAACCATGTAATATTAATGATTGATTATTCAAATCAAATGTCGTTTGCTATACACAAGGTAAGAAAGCAAACTTGTGCTAGTTCACAAAGCTGTACGACAATGTGACACTTTATCAGTTCGATGTCCGCTATCAGGAGACATATTACACATGATAATACCAATTGATTACATAGGACATGTTTTGAAATTAGACGTAGTCTACACATTACAGTGCACAACTCTTGAACATTAATATACTACAGTCAAGATACACTTGGCGAAGAAAAGGATATCTACATAATGTTATTGGCTAACTTTGTCAAATTTACACTGTTGACACAAGGATCATTCATTATTCTTCTGGGGGACATTAACTATTGTACATTTATCTATATCGGATGAAACTATGAAGGTACATTATACATTATCGGGAGTACCTACACTTCCCTCCACCAAGAGTCTGAAGGAAATATAGGTGGGTGGGACAGTCAGTGGAACTACCACTCTGATACCAGGTCATAAAGACAACGCCACATATAGATACACAGACAACAGGACACTTACCTCCACACGGCATTTATACGACTTCACCAACTTCTACACATTTACGATGCCATTATCAGGAACATATAAAGACACTTATGGATGTTACACAGTGCACAGCTGTAGCAAATGACTCACCATTTCATGATTGTGGATTGACACGTCTCTTGTAATATCAACGCATACGAAATTTCACTACACCTCCGCACACGACACCGTGACAGAATACTACTGGACACTACACTGCATCGAAACGTTACATGTTCCTCAAGACTCTGACGTACTATCACACGGATTGACAACTACCATTTTTCATCGTGACACCAGACACAGTCAGCTTGTTCACGCATTGGACTTTATGTACCAGAACTGGATGCAAGCAGATCTACTGATTTCACTGTGGGCATCATTCAGTCGGATACCTACAACAGCCTAAACGTATCACAATAAGGCTGCAGAAAAAAAATTTCAAACGTCGTCGTTACACTACAGCCAACTACGTGTTATGGGTTGGTTACGGACTTCCTGAGTCCAGGGTGAAAGTACAAATTAATTGTGCTATCGTTCAAGCCAGGAGCAACAGTCTATTGTGGACACAGTTTCTCGGGTAGAAATCAACAATCATACCAATACTCGAGTGATGACCAGGAATCAATTTATTAAGGAACTGATCGACACAATTCTATGTCAAAATTTTTGAACGACAGGAACTCTACTCGGTTATCTATGTACAACAGAGCCGGAAAAAGGCCAGTAATTGTTATTCATTGTTGATTGATGTTATGTTGACTCATAATAAGGCTATTTATTTTATTTGCGGGTGGTTAGAAGGCCTTGATGAGCTAAGGATATCTGATATCTTGATTAGTTCATGAAGTGATTTGTGGGTTGACAAGCGCCAGGTCATTACGAATTAATTTTGTTTGGTTTTTGATCTTGCGGGCGTCACCACAATATTATAGTCTCGTCTTTACGTTAGTAGTATAGTAGGAACATTATCCGTCAAAAATGGGGATAAAATTTTGTTATCGTTTGTAAACAGTAATATGTATTTACGTCAGTCGTCGATCGTCTCTTATGATTATTAGTTGTCTTGCGTCACACATATTGTATATTAGACATATTTCTTTATATTTATTTTATAATTTAGATCTGTTTTGTTCATTATAGATATATTTGGTTGATTCTTTTGTTGTGTTCGAATTTACACTACAAATTGAATTGAGTCTATATTTTCTCAACGGTGATACGAGATTTACCTTACTATCTAAGTGATAGTGAGTTGAGACAATATCACAATTCTTGTCGATTCTTTTCTTCTCTTACCTACTACTATATTTATTTCAGCCAGATAGCATTTTACAGGTGGGAAAAGAAGAGAAGATGTCTACGCTGCAATATTACTTTGAAATGGGTGAGAAGTCTGGTCTAACTGGTGCTGAGCTTCGAAATTGGGCAAAGCTTGAGTTCAGTGAACAACAGAAACTTGACAAAGAGGAAAGACAACTTCAGGCCACACGTGAGAAGGAGGAAAGACAGGAAAGACTGACAGCAGAGAAGCAAGCGAAACAACTTGAGAGAGAACTGAAAGAAAAAGAGATAGCGATCAGACAAAGTGAGATAATTTTGGAACGCGAACGAATGGAGTCTAGAGAAAAAGAATTAAATGCGGAAAAAGAGAAGTTAATGATAGAGATGCAAATAAAGGAGAAACAAATTGTTGCTGAAGCAGAACTTAAAGAGAAACAATTGGCTTTTGATAGGGAGAGACTTGCTACAGAGACACTCTGGAAGGACAAAGAGGTTGAAGGTAACCTAAGGGTCAAGACGCTTGAGATGGAACGTGGAGCTGAAATCGAACGAGAGAAAATGCTGACTAAGCAGAACGATCCCGTGAAAAAGTACCAAGGTTTATTCAGGAATTTCCAACAAGGTGATTCGGTTAGTTCTTGGATAACCAATTTCGAAGTGCTAGTAAAGCACTACAAAGTTCCGGAGAAGGACGTACCAATTCTGTTTCACCGTCACCTCGCGTTAGAGCCGCTGAAAGT
The DNA here is from genome assembly GCA_014155875.1 of Cepaea nemoralis. NCBI lineage: Eukaryota > Metazoa > Mollusca > Gastropoda > Stylommatophora > Helicidae > Cepaea > Cepaea nemoralis. The sequence goes on along the minus strand of JACEFZ010005575.1, from coordinate 227,643 downwards.
GATTGAGTTAATTCCTGAGGATTTACGTACGAACTACAAATATATGCGCGATCGTGTGCTATCACATTTTTCTTTGGATGAATCTGGTTTACGAACTAAGTTTAAAACACTTACACCGAAATCGAATCAAACATTCCTGGATTTCGCTTCGGAAATGTCTTCTAGTTTTGATAAGTGGTGTAAGGCTGCGGATATTAATGATAGTTATGAGAAAGTGAGAGACTTAATTATCAGAGATAGAATGTTATCTGCAATACCAGAACCTATGTCAGTATTTCTTATGGAAAACAAATGTAAAAGTTTAAGTGAGATGGAAACTAAGGGTGAATCTTATTTCAATGCACATAAGGATATTTTTGCTAACTGTGCACAACCTGAATTAGTGATAGGAGCAAGTGCGAAATTTCAAAGAGGAAACAATAAGTTTAGAAAGTTTAGTAGTGGTAGCAATAGAAGTAGTCCTTACAATAGAGAAGGTGAAAGACCAAGAAAAGGCCAATTCACCAGATGCCAATATTGTAGATTATCACATGGAAACTTAGAGATGTGTGATAAACATCCAGGTTATTCCGCATATCTAAAAGATATTACTTCGAAGAAGAGAAATAAGTATGACTCTTTTAAAAGAAGTATAAAATGTTTCTCATGTAGGGCGTACGGACACACTAGTAGGTCTTGTCCGATGAGAAATTCCTGGAAGGAAGCTAGTACAGCATACATATACTCCAGTAGTGACTCAGACGATTTAGAAGAGACACACGCAGCCATCATACAACAGTATGATGATCAGACTGACAAGTTAAATAAAGGTATAACTGACAATATTAGTAATGAATCTATAGAAACAATTCATGAAGCTAATGCCGTTAGCATACAAAATGGCAAACTAAAAATCCATCAAGCATGGGTAAATGGTGAACCCACTACGTGCATTCGTGATTCGGGAGCTTCGATTGTCGGAGTAGATCGAAAGCTGATAAAAGAAGAAGATTATACAGGCGGAACTGTAGAGTGCAGAACATTCGGTGGCACAATAGAAAGATATAAGATTGCCACGATTACAATTATGTCACCATATTACGAAGGCACAATAAATGCAGCCGTATTACCAAATCCATGTGCCGGATTACTGATTGGTAACATACCAGATGCGAAACAATTAATGCATGATGAAGCAAAGCAATGGGAAATTGATCATGCAAGAGCTAATGCAATTACAAGAGCTCAAGACAAAAGGGATAAAGACAGTGACAAATTAGAAAATAATATCAGACTAGTGACTGATTTACCAGAAGATCAAAAACAGGATCCAACTCTAAAATCTTGTTTTAAGAAACTGACTGAACCAATAAAACAAGGTAAAAGAGGTAATTGGAAATTTTTCCTAGACAATAATATTTTATCGAGACGATATGATAGAGGTACATCACGGTATTTTCAGACAGTACTCCCATCGAAATATCGTACTGAGGCATTAAAATTAGCACATGATTCTCCATTCGCTGGTCATATGGGGATTGCTAAAACCACTAATAGATTGCTAACGCAATTCTATTGGCCTGGATATAACAAAGACATTACCACACATGTACGTTCATGTACATTATGTCAGATGACCACACAAAAAGGCAAACATCCCAAAGCACATGTTCAGAAAACTGATTTGGCATCACGACCATTTCAGAAAATAGCTATAGATATTGTGGGTCCGCTAAATACAACTACTGATCGAGGCAATAGATTCATATTAACTATGATTGATCTTTGTACTCGTTGGCCAGAGGCTATTCCTTTAAAATGTATCACGAGTAGATCCATTCTAGATTCATTATTGATAATTTTTAGCAGAATAGGATTCCCTAGCTGCATATTATCAGATAGAGGTAGTCAGTTTATATCAACGGCCACTCAAGAGGCAATGAAGATACTTGGGATTCCACAGGTGTTTAGTTCACCTTGGCACCCAATGACAAATGGTGTGAATGAGAACTACAACGGAGTTCTTAAACGAACTCTGGCGAAAGTTGCTGCGGAAAGGCCCAAAGATTGGGATATTTTATTACCAGCGGTACTGTTTGCATACCGAGAGGTACCACAATTTAGTACAGGGTTTTCTCCATTCGAGTTGGTATATGGAGCAAATCCACGAGGTCCATTATTAATATACAATGACATACTCACAAATAAAACATATGATCATCCGAAAAGAGATGCGTATGAAATAGTAACACAGTTAAGAGATAAAATTATCACAGCTTGTCAGATTGCAAAATCTGCACTAGATAAAGCTGGAGAAAGATACAGACAGTATGGTAATAGGAACGCCAAGACAATAGTCTTGAAAGAAGAAGAAGAGGTTTGGTTATTATTACCTGATCCTCGAGATTGTCTGGTTACTTCATGGCAAGGTCCATTTAAGGTAATTAAGAAAATTAGCGATGTTGATTATCGTATTGATGTGAATGGCAAACATAAGATTTTTCATATTAATATGTTGAAACCATATATTCCACGTGTGGATAACGCAGGTCAAGTGACACAACAAATTCCTCATAGGATAGCAACAGCTTGTTGGGTAATTAATGAGCAACAAGAAGATGCGATAGAACAACAGATTCCAACACCTATAGTTAATAGCGACAGTAATTGGCAAGCGATTCAGATAAGTAAAGATTTATCAGTACAAGATAGAGATAAGCTTATTACTGCAATAAAGGAATATAGTTCAATTTTTTCGGATAAACCGGGGCAGACATCACTGATTAAACATAAAATAACTTTATTATCAAATGTCCCAGTTAAAGTGAAACCGTATCCTATCCCAATACATTATTTGGAAAAAGTGACTGCAGAAATTTCAGATTTAGATAAAACTGGAATTATAAAAAAATCAATTTCAAATTACTGTTCACCAGTTGTAATTGTTAAGAAAAAAGATGGGTCATTACGTTTATGTGTTGATTACAGGAAAGTTAATGAATTAACTTTACTAGATGCAGAACCTATGCCAAATATTGATGAGTTAATTGAAACCATGGCAAACTCGAAACTATTTTCGAAAATTGACCTTACAAAAGGATATTGGCAAATTCCGATGGAGGAAGATTCAAAGCATATTACAGCATTTAGCACGCCGTTGGGTTTATATGAATGGGAATATCTTCCATTTGGTTTACAAAATGCACCAAGTACATTCATGAGAATGATGAGAAGATTACTTCATGGAATTACCAACGTAGCATCGTATATGGATGATATTTGTATTCATACTTGTGATATTGATACACATGTTAAAATTCTGAAACAAGTTTTCCAGAAATTACAAGAACATGGGTTGAAAGCTAAACCAAGTAAGATTGAGATAGGGTTTACTGAGATACAATTTCTGGGTCATAGAATCTCTAACGGATTTAGGAAAACAGATCCATTAGTTGTGACAAAGATTCTTAATATCAAACCTCCAACATCCAAGAAGGAACTTAGGAGTGTATTAGGGTTGATTAATTATTATCAAAAGTTTATCCCTAATTTTGCACATATGACAGCAACATTCTCAGAACTATTAAAGAAAGGTCAACCAACAAAGATAGTTTGGACAGAGGATCACGAGAAGTTGTTACAACAGATAAAAACTCTGTTTAGTACATATCCTATTTTGAAATTACCTGACATTTCAAAAGACTTTGTTTTACAAACAGATGCTAGTTTACATGCTATTTCAGCTGTATTACTTCAATTACATGAAGGGAAACTACATCCTATTCTTTACTTCAGTAAGAAGCTATCTGAAACTCAGAGAAACTATGCTGTTACTGAATTAGAGGCTCTAGCTTTAATTGAAAGTATTGAGAAGTTCTCTAGATACTTACTAGGTAGGAAATTTCTGGTTCTGTCGGATAACAAACCGTTACAAATTTTTAAATCGGGTCATCCGAAAAATTCTAGAATACATAGATGGTCATTACTATTACAAGACTATGAATTTGACATCTGTCACATTCCTGGAAAAGACAATAATCTTGCTGACATTCTGAGTCGGTTATAGAATGACAGATTTTCTTGTTGGTTAGTTATAGTTGAATTTTTGAATTATAGTTATAGTTCTTGTTGTATTAAGTTCAAGGTTCAGATATATATTGAGTGATTACATATTATAAGCCTTATTAGTGGGTCAAGATAACAATAACCAACATGTTAAGATAGGTTATTTGATTAAATATTATCAGGTACATTTATATCTGATATGTGTTCAAAACAGAGCCAAGGCAAGGATGAAAGTTATTAACAGAGACAAGGACTTCCGATTGGAAAGAACTCAGAAACACTTGAGTATAAAGTTGTAATTGTGAATGACGATATTTGATTTATTTAGTATTTATATTAGTTAATGAGAAATGTTGGGTCCGAAGGGTATGTGTCATGTTATGCTGTATGCTTATGAATCACTACAGGAGCTAAATATGACCAAGTGACAATCCAAATCCCAAAGGAAAATATCGGGAAAAAGTTAAGGTGGAAGCACAGACAAGCACCCTACCCATTAATATTGTCATACGACAACAAGTAACGACTACGACTAACATGGTGACTGGGAAATCTGCATTATTACCCTCGTCCGAAACTCATGGTAATACCTAGAGTTAGGACACACTTGTCATTAGGACAAGGTAGGGACTAATATTCAGTTATTAGTTGAACTGATTCCATAGGATCAGTCACACGACGTTCGACGTAGGGATCGGACAGGTGGGCGTGCCCGTTATGTTGCATTTATAATTTTTTTTTTTGAGGGTTAAGGATGTGGTAAATCCTAGAACTAAAAGATGGTTACAGTTGTAAGTATCATATATGAAAGGAAAAAATGACATAGCATTTTTTTTTCTGGGAGGGGGCATTATGCCACATAGTGGTCACGCTCACACGCACCACATAGTGGGAATTGGGAGATTCCCAGTCTAACAATAGAATGACTTGACCACTAGGGAAAACTAAGGACGACGTAAGCATCGTCAAGACAGCAACAGAGGTGACTTCGAGAAAGCAGATCAAGACGGCTGTGTGTATTTTTCCCTGAAAGCTCCGTGAGAAAAAGGTTTGATCATTTAGGGCAAGGCATTGTTACTGAGGGATATCGCCTGTTTACATAGCATTCTTGTCATACTCAGGACCGGAACATATAGCAAGTATAGACAACGAGTTAACGAGTTAGTTGGACATTGGTTGCAATATGCTTTAGGAGATTGGGTAATTATAGAATTGGATGAACGGCCAGGTTGTATTAACATATATAACGTCCCGTGCCCGTGTTAGGGCCCCGTTATATGATACCGCAGTGTTGTGTTCATTTTGTCTAAAAGAGAGCAGATCCGAAATAAAAGGATTTATCTCAAAATTATAACAGTCTTCAAGGTGAGCGACTTTGGTTACATGCATTCATTCAAGTTTGAGTTTTAATGCTTCAGTGGTTGAATGCATGTCAAGACAGACAGTACATCACTATCATCACATTTGTCATCTTTCTCTTCAGTGTGAATTTTGTTATGCTGTTGAAGATTATCACTTCGAGCAAATGATATGTCACAAATATCACATTTGTAAGGTGTCTCTCCTGTATGTGTTCTATAATGCCTTTTTAGATATTCACTTCGGGCAAACGATATTTCACAAATGTCACATTTGTGAAGCTTTTCTCCAGTGTGTGTTCGGGTGTGCTGCCTGAGATGATCACTTCGTGCAAATGAAAGCGCACAAACATGACATTTGTAAGGCTTCTCTCCAGTGTGTGTTCTAATGTGCTTTCTTAGATATTCACTTCGAGTAAATGATATATCACAAACATCACACTTGTAAGGCTTCTCTCCTGTGTGTGTTCGGCTGTGATTTATTAGATCATAATTTTCAGCGAACAACATTTCACAAACATCACATTTGTAAGGCTTCTCTCCAGTGTGTGATCTAACATGCTTTCTTAGATATTCACATCGAGTAAATGATAGTTCACAAACATCACATTTGTAAGGCTTCTCTCCAGTGTGTTTTCTGTTATGTTTTATTAGATCACCGCCTTCAGCAAATGATATTTCACAGATATCACATTTGTAAGGTTTCTGTTCACCATGTGTTTTGTTGTGTTCTGTTAGGTCATTACTTCGAGCAAATGACGCTTCACAAACATCACATTTGTAAGGTTTCTCTTCATTGTGTGTCCTGTTGTGTTTTATCAGATCATAACTTTCAGCAAATGATATTTCACAAACATCACATTTGTAATGCTTCTCTCCATTGTGTGTTTTGCTATGTAATTTCAGATCATGACTTCGTGCAAATGATAATTCACAAAAATCACATTTGTAAGGCTTCTCGCCAGTATGTGTTCTAATGTGCTGTCGTAGATAATCACTTCTCGCAAATGATAAATCACAAACATCACACTTGTATGGCCTCTCTCCTGTGTGTGTCCTAATATGCTTTCTTAGATATTCACTTCGAGCAAATGATATTTCACAAATATCACATTTGTAGAGTTTCTCTCCAGTATGCTTTCTATTGTGTTTTATCAGATCATAACTTCGACCAAATGATATATCACAATCATTACATTTAAAAGGCTTCTCTCCAGTATGTGTTCTAACATGCTTTTTAAGATATTCACTTCGTGCAAATGATATATCACAAACATCACACTTGTAGGGCCTTTCTCCAGTGTGTGTTTTAATGTGCTTTGTTAGATATTCACTTCGAGCAAATGACACTTCACAAACATCACATTTGAAAAGTTTCTCTACAGAGTGTGTTCTGCTGTGCTTCACAAGGTAATAACTTCGAGCAAACGACACTTCACAAACATCACATTTGTAAGGCTTCTCTCCGGTGTGTTTCCTGTTGTGCACTTTCAAACTACTACGTTTGGGAAATACTAAATTACATATATCACATTTGTAAGGCTTGTCTTCAGTATGTCTAGTTTTATGCTGTGTAAGATATATATTATGAGCAAATGATAATCCACAAATATCACATATAAACGAGGTTCTTTTGTCTTTTTTTGGCTTGCCACTATGTTTAGATGAGCCTTCATCACCGTTACATCCAACGTCAGATTTTATTTGACTTTCTTCATCTGCATTGATGTTATATAGTTTATCATTTATTTCAGACACCGGAGGCACATCATTTGACTCACTGCTCCAGTTTTCATTTTGTGAAGTTTGCATATCATCCGACTCGCTGTTTGAGTTTTCATTTTGTGAAGTTAACATATTGTCTTGATTCTTGGACACATCTGACTGTTTGTCAAAGTAAGTGTTATACATAGCTGTTCTATCATCAGGCTGCATTTGTGCACTTTCATCTTTGACAGCAGCAAGAGAATTCTGGCCACCATGAAGTACATCTGAAATAGACAAGTTGTTGAATTATAATAAGTCTTAAATATGCAAATTACAAGGGGGTTCAAGTGAAAATCTTAAAAGTATTATATAAATTGCAATAACTATGACATTGTCTAGTAACGGGTCAATATTGTTGTTAAGGATGTCAAGAATGTTAAGCATGTGACATCACGGTGCAGATGAACATGATCAAGTCAAAAGAACGGGTTAAAGACAGTGCCTCACTTTTGACATGCACCAAAGAGGAGTAGCGTTCTTTTATCTATTTTGTGATCAGTGAAGAGGTGAAACCTATAGAAATTCATCGGCGAATGAAGGTCCAGTATGGTGATGCATGCCTACCAATCCAGCTAGTGTATGAGTGGAGTAGGAAGTTTCAAAACAGCTTGAATGCTGTGAAAAGGTACAGCAGGTGGTGCATGAGTGGTTACACACGTGATGAAGAGCATTTTCTTCTACTGGAATCTAAGCTCTTAATCGGCACTGGAAGATTTACATTGAACACAGTGGTGATTACATCGAAAAACAATACATTTGTTCTTTACTTTTTCAGAATATATTCACCCAAAAAAATAAGCATTTAATGTTTTAATTTGAAGCCCCCTCATATAATCAGTCATGTCTTAAATATGCAAATTACTTACAAACATTATAATTTATTTTACCCAACTTAACTTTCAACCAGGCCTGAATGAAGGCACACTTGACGTGTGGTGCCAACCCCATATTTATACAGACCAACCAGTACTCGGTGGCTGGTGTGGCCAATATTGTGTAGGCTGCCTGTACTTCCCTGGGCGTCCAATGGTACTCCTTTAGACCGGGTCAGCCTGGCAGCTTAAGTCAACTGACACAAATCATGATGTTGTAAGGGTTGAAACTGCTACTTTGACATCAGCACACTCAAAGTTTAAGAACAGTAGCGAAATGCAGTGACTAATCAGACCAATTCACGAGGTAAAAATTCATACACAATGGACGTATGTGAACACATGGTAATTTCCACCATCATGCACCATCTAATATCTCAGACACTCAGTGTGACCCATCTGCAATCATTTTCTCCTCTGTCTTCTTCTTCTTCTGCGTTCATCCGGGTTTTTTTTTCGGATGTGACTGCGTTGTGCCTGTTTACAGCAGAGCTGCGTTCTTGCGCCGTTAGGCCGACACATCCGACTTCTGTGGGTATTTGTTGACCGGATTAACCTTCCCGGTGGTTTCTTAGGACATTTGAATCTCACTGTTGTGGTGTTATCCCCCATCCTAGCTGGCCCATATAGAACAGCCAAAGACATCCTGGTCAACCCTCAAGGGAAGGCAGGGGCAGACCATGGGCATTCCCCAGCCATCCAAGGAGGCTTCCATACTTGCAGAGCCATCACACAGCGCTCTGGTACTGGGCTCACCCAAGGAATCGTCACGTCCTGCACATGGCTGCTTAGCCTCACTTCCGTATATTGGGCCTTCCGTATCACCATAGGCTGTTCCTCTGGAAACCAGAAGAATGCAGTCTGCAGATGACATCCATACAGTGAGCTTTCGATTAAGACTTTCCACATAATGGATTTGCTATCCAAGCAATATTCCATTTCGTGCCACTAGGACACTTTTTCCACCTTTTATGAAGCCCACACAGTGTGCTTTCGATTCGGACTTTTCACGTAATGGATTTGCCATCCAAGCAATATTCCATTTCGTGTCACTAGGACACTTTTTTCCACCATTTACGAAGCCCACCCAGTGAGCTTTTGATTCGGACTTTCCACGTAATGGATGTGCTATCCAAGCAATATACCATTTCATGCCTCTGGGACGCCGACATACCTGTGGTATGAAGTGTGGCAGTCTAAATACATCTTCATGCACCTTTAGATGTCAACCTGAATGTAGTTAAAGTAAGCTGTAGTCAACTTGAGCTTGTTGATATCTCCATAGAGCTTGTCCTCAAACGAAGCAGGGGTGGGCCAAAATATCTTTCTCTGTTCTGCATATATTGGGCACTCCTGCAGCAAATGTTTAGCTGTCATTTTACCAGTTCCACAATTACATTCATCGGTATCTCCTATCTTTAGTTTATTGAACAAGTGGTGTTTCAGCCTGTTATGTCCTGTGCGGAGTCTGAAGATTGCTACTTGTTCTCTTCGGTCGAGTTTGTAATATGCATCATCCTTCTGGTGGCCTGGATGCTCTGATTCCCATTTGGTTCTATAAGTGCTTTTTATAAACCTTTTTGCCTCATTATAGGTTATGTCTATATCAGGCTGTGGTAATCGTCCACCCTCTTTTGCTAGTCTGTCAGCCTCTTCATTTCCAGGTATACTGCAATGTGATGGGATCCACTGTATTACAACTTTTTTGGATTTCTGGCATAGACCATGGAGTGCTGCTCTTAGGTCAGCTAGTTCTGTGCTGTTTTTGCTCTTCAGTATTGAGACAGCTGACTTTGCATCTGTGAAGATAGCTATTTGCTTCTCTTTATTTTCCTCCATCAAGAGCATTTCTGCTGCAATTTTAAAAGCCTCTACCTCCGCTTTGAAGTTACTTAAAAATTTTCCAGTTCCCACTGGCTGTGTTTTTATCGCTCCATTTTTTAAATTTAGGAGAATTCCTCCTCCTCCATTTCTAATTGAATCTTTGGCTGATCCATCTGTATATGCATGGGTCCAATTGCTGCTTGGGTAATGTTCTTTTATGTAGTTAAGGGTTATTTTTCTTCTTTCGGTTTCATTCTGAGTTCTTTTTCTCAATACCAGGAATGTTTTCTATCATCTCAGGCAGTTGCTTCTGTCTCCAAGCTGGGAAGTTGTGTGCACTGTAAATGGGCTTGACTGTTGATATGTTAAGTATGGGATCTGCCCTAATCTTTCGTTTTGCAGTTTCTACAAAGTTGCTACGCTTCAGTCTTCCCTTTCCAAAACCATTAAATCTGTTGTACATAGGGTGGTCTGTCAATCTTCTAAATTTTTCTGCTTGTTGCTGGGCTCTGCTATCTCTTCTATCCTGCATTGGTTGTAAACAAGTGATCTTTTCTAGTTCATTAATAGGCGTTGTCTTCAGGCTTCCAGTTATGATTCGCATTCCTTGGTTTTGGACTCTACTTATTTTGTTAAAGTTTGACTTAGCTGCTGTTGCCCAAGCTGCAATGCCATATTCCAGTACTGGCCTCACCCGTGCAGTATATAACTTCTTGAGAACTTTCTCATCTGCTCCCCACGTTGTACCAGCAAGCTTTTTCATGATTGCCATTCTCTGCCTTGCTCTTGTTCGATTTTTCTCAACCTGTGTCTTCCATGTCAGGCGACGATCAAAGGTGACTCCTAGATAGTTTGGATTTTCTTCATGGCGTAATATTTTTCCATTCAATACCAGCTTAGGTTGCTGAGTTTTATTTGAGAGGGAGAACACTGTGCATGTTGTTTTCTCCTCACTTATCTTCACTAGCCATGATTTTGACCAGTCCTCTAGCGCTAATAAGGCTTGCTGTATTCTGCTGTTAGCTGTACTAATATATTCTTCAGATGTCCATATGGCTAGGTCATCTGCAAAGGAGGATGTGTGTACTCTGGCTGGAAAATTTTCCGTGATGTCATTTATATATGCTAGGAATAATGTTGGTGAAAGAACTCCTCCTTGGGGGACACCTTGCTCCAACAGCATCATTTTGCTTGTTTGTCCTTGTACTTTTGTCCTGGCAGTTCTGTTCTCAAGGTAGTGGCTGATCCATTTATACATTTTTCCACAAACATGCATTTTTTGCAGTTTTACTTTCAGTCCTTCCTTCCATACTTTATCAAATGCCTTTTCTAAATCTATCCAAACTGCTAGTGTGTGCTTTTTCTCTTGGAAGGCATCCTCTATTTCCTGAGCTATATAGGTTATTTGATCTTCAGTGGATCTGTACTTTCTGAATCCTGCTTGGTGTGGTGTTAAGAGTTTGTTTTCTTCCAGATGCCATGTTAGCCTGCCATTGATAATGCGTTCCATTAATTTTCCTACACAGCTAAGTAGACTGATAGGTCGATAGCCATTTGGTTCTTCCAGGTCTTTTCCTTTCTTTGGGACTGGTATTAATATAGCTTCCTTCCATGCCTGTGGGACTATTCCTCTCTTCCAACTGTTATTTAGGACTGCTAGTAGTTTCTTCTTTGCCTTGGTGCCTAGTCCTATTAGCATTTCATTTGTGATTCCATCCTTTCCTGGTGATTTCTTCTTTTTTAGGGTATTCATTGCCTGTTCCATTTCTTCCATTGTTAGATTTGCCATCATATATTCTGCTGCTGTCTCTGTATTTCTATGATGTATCTGTTTGTCTTTGATTGCTTTCTTCTGTTCGGTTGTAATATCAATGTGATTTGCATTTGCATAGTGTTCCATTAGTGCATTTGCAGCCTTTTTTCCTGTAAGCAAGGCATTTCCTTGTTTAATTGTTATTTGTTTGTTTCTAGGTCCTTCATTGTTCATGGCTTTCACTAGTTTCCATAGTTTGTTTCCATCCCTGTCAAAATTCAGGTTTTCTGTTTTTTCCCTCCAACAATCTCTTGTTGTCTGATTAACTGTTCTTTTATATTTTGCTGAGATGGCTTTCAGAGAGATGTTCGCTTCAATTGTTTGTTCTCTCTCTGCTGTCTTCCTGGCATCTTCAACTTTGTCCTCCAAACTTTGTAGTTCTTCAGTCCAGTATGGTTTGTAATTTTTCCTCGCTCCTCTTGGAATGGACTCAGTGGCTGCCTGTATTATCGCTCTGTTTAGACTTTCCACCATTTGCTTTATGTTGCCATATCGTGTATTTATGTTTTCACAATATTTGTCTGTTAGTATGGCAAATATGTCCCAGTCTGCTCGTTTGTAATTCCAGTGGGGCAAGGGCTTTTGCTCCTGTGGAACATACTCCATATTCATTACAAGCTTGATTGGTCTGTGGTCACTACCTGCTAATTGGTCCAGCACATGGCAATGGATTTTGTGGAGGATGTCTCCTGTGCAGAAAGCTAAGTCTGGAGTAGAAGTGGTAAGCCATCTTCTGGAGTAGAAGCTCGGTGTGTCATCCGCTTTGTTGAGTAGATGGAGATTTGAGTCTTCTTCTTCTTCTTCTTCGTTCATCCTGAGTAATTTTTTCGGATGTGACTGCGTTGTGCCTGTTTACAGCAGAGCTGCGTTCTTGCGCCGTTAGGCCGACACATCCGACTTCTGCTGGCATTTGTTGACCGGGTTAACCTTCCCGGGGGTTTCTTAGGACGTTTGACTCTCACTGTTGTGGTGTTATCCCCCATCCCAGCTGGTCCATATAGAACAGCCAAAGATCCTGGTCAGCCCTCAAGGGAAGGCAGGGGCAGACCATGGGCATTCCCCGCCATCCAAGGAGGCTTCCATACTTGCAGAGCCGATACATAGCGCTCTGGTACTGGGCTCACCCAAGGAATCGTCACATCCTGCACATGGCTGCTTAGCCTCACTTCGTATATTGGGCCTTCCGTTCACCATAGGCTGTTCTTCCGGAAACCAGAAGTATGCAGTCTGCAGATGACATCCACACTGTGAGCTTTCGATTCGGACTTTCCATGTAATGGATTTGCTATCCAAGCAATATTCCATTTCATGCCACTAGGACACTTTCCACCTTTTATGAAGCCCACACAGTGGGCTTTTGATTAGGACTTTCCACGTAATGGATTTGCTATCCAAGCAATATTCCATTTCATGCCACTAGGACACCTTTCCACCTTTTATGAAGCCCACACAATGGGCTTTTGATTCGGACTTTCCATGTAATGGATTTGCTATCCAAGCAATATTCCATTTCGTGCCACTAGGACACTTTTCCACCTTTTATGAAGCCCACACAGCGAGCTTTCGATTTGGACTTTCCACATAATGGATTTGCTATCCAAGCAATATTCCATTTCATGCCTCTGGGTCTTCATGCACCTTTAAATGTCAACCTGTATGTAGTTAAAGTAAGCTGCGGTCAACTTGAGCTTGTTGATATCTCCATAGAGCTTGTCCTCAAATGAAGCAGGTGTGGGCCAAAATATCTTTCTCTGTTCTGCATACGTTGGGCAATCCTGCAGCAAATGTTTTGCTGTCATTTTTCCAGTTCTACAATTACATTCATCGGTATCTCCTTTCTTTAGTTTATTGAACAAGTGGTATTTCAGCCTGTTATGTCCTGTGCGGAGTCTGAAGATTGCTACTTGTTCTCTTCGGTCGAGTTTGTAATATGCATCATCCTTCTGATGGCCTGGATGCTCTGATTCCCATTTGGTTCTATAAGTGCTTTTTATCAACCTCTTTGCCTCATTATAGGTTATGTCTATGTCAGGCTGTGGTAGTCGTCCGCCCTCTTTTGCCAGTCTGTCAGCCTCTTCGTTTCCAGGTATACTGCAATGTGATGGGATCCACTGTATTACAACTTTTTTGGATTTCTGGCATAGACCATGGAGTGCTGCTCTTAGGTCAATTAGTTCTGTGCTGTTATTGCTCTTCAGTATTGAGACAGCTGGCTTTGCATCTGTGAAGATAGCTATTTGCTTCTCTTTATTTTCCTCCATCAGGAGCATTTCTGCTGCAGTTTTCAGAGCCTCTACCTCCGCTTTGAAGTTACTTGAAAATTTTCCAGTTGCCATTGAATGTGTTTTTTTCACTCCATTTTTTAAATTTAGGAGAATTCCTCCTCCTCCATTCTCTATTGAATTTTTGGCTGATCCATCTGTATATGCATGGGTCCAATTGCTGCTTGGGTAATGTTCTTTTATGTAGTTTAGGGTTATTTCTCTTCTTTCGGTTTCATGCTGTGTGTTCTTTTTCTCAATACCAGGAATGTTTTCTATCATCTCAGGCAGTTGCTGCTGTCTCCAAGCTGGGAACTTGTGTGCATTGTGTATGGGCTTGACTGTTGATATGTTAAGTATAGGATCTGCCCTAATCCTTCGTTTTGCAGTTTCTACAAAGTTGCTACGCTTCAGTCTTCCCTTTTCAAAACCATTAAATCTGTTGTACATAGGGTGGTCTGTCAATCTTCTAAATTTTTCTGCTTGTTGCTGGGCTCTGCTATCTCTTCTATCCTGCATTGGTTGTAAACAAGTGATCTTTTCTAGTTCATTAATAGGCGTTGTCTTCAGGCTTCCAGTTATGATTCGCATTCCTTGGTTTTGGACTCTACTTATTTTGTTAAAGTTTGACTTAGCTGCTGTTGCCCAAGCTGCAATGCCATATTCCAGTACTGGCCTCACCCGTGCAGTATATAACTTCTTGAGAACTTTCTCATCTGCTCCCCACGTTGTACCAGCAAGCTTTTTCATGATTGCCATTCTCTGCCTTGCTCTTGTTAGATTTTTCTCAACCTGTGTCTTCCATGTCAGGCGGCGATCAAAGGTAACTCCTAGATAGTTTGGATTTTCTTCATGGCGCAATATTTTTCCATTCAATACCAGCTTAGGTTGCTGAGTTTTATTTGAGAGGGAGAACACTTTGCATGTTGTTTTCTCCTCACTTATCTTCACTAGCCATGATTTTGACCAGTCCTCTAGCGCTAATAAGGCTTGCTGTATTCTGCTGTTAGCTGTACTAATATATTCTTCAGATGTCCATATGGCTAGGTCATCTGCAAAGGAGGATGTGTGTACTCTGGCTGGAAAATTTTCCGTGATGTCATTTATATATGCTAGGAATAATGTTGGTGAAAGAACTCCTCCTTGGGGGACACCTTGCTCCAACAGCATCATTTTGCTTGTTTGTCCTTGTACTTTTGTCCTGGCAGTTCTGTTCTCAAGGTAGTGGCTGATCCATTTATACATTTTTCCACAAACATGCATTTTTTGCAGTTTTACTTTCAGTCCTTCCTTCCATACTTTATCAAATGCCTTTTCTAAATCTATCCAAACTGCTAGTGTGTGCTTTTTCTCTTGGAAGGCATCCTCTATTTCCTGAGCTATATAGGTTATTTGATCTTCAGTGGATCTGTACTTTCTGAATCCTGCTTGGTGTGGTGTTAAGAGTTTGTTTTCTTCCAGATGCCATGTTAGCCTGCCATTGATAATGCGTTCCATTAATTTTCCTACACAGCTAAGTAGACTGATAGGTCGATAGCCATTTGGTTCTTCCAGGTCTTTTCCTTTCTTTGGGACTGGTATTAATATAGCTTCCTTCCATGCCTGTGGGACTATTCCTCTCTTCCAACTGTTATTTAGGACTGCTAGTAGTTTCTTCTTTGCCTTGGTGCCTAGTCCTATTAGCATTTCATTTGTGATTCCATCCTTTCCTGGTGATTTCTTCTTTTTTAGGGTATTCATTGCCTGTTCCATTTCTTCCATTGTTAGATTTGCCATCATATATTCTGCTGCTGTCTCTGTATTTCTATGATGTATCTGTTTGTCTTTGATTGCTTTCTTCTGTTCGGTTGTAATATCAATGTGATTTGCATTTGCATAGTGTTCCATTAGTGCATTTGCAGCCTTTTTTCCTGTAAGCAAGGCATTTCCTTGTTTAATTGTTATTTGTTTGTTTCTAGGTCCTTCATTGTTCATGGCTTTCACTAGTTTCCATAGTTTGTTTCCATCCCTGTCAAAATTCAGGTTTTCTGTTTTTTCCCTCCAACAATCTCTTGTTGTCTGATTAACTGTTCTTTTATATTTTGCTGAGATGGCTTTCAGAGAGATGTTCGCTTCAATTGTTTGTTCTCTCTCTGCTGTCTTCCTGGCATCTTCAACTTTGTCCTCCAAACTTTGTAGTTCTTCAGTCCAGTATGGTTTGTAATTTTTCCTCGCTCCTCTTGGAATGGACTCAGTGGCTGCCTGTATTATCGCTCTGTTTAGACTTTCCACCATTTGCTTTATGTTGCCATATCGTGTATTTATGTTTTCACAATATTTGTCTGTTAGTATGGCAAATCTGTCCCAGTCTGCTCGTTTGTAATTCCAGCGGGGCAAGGGCTTTTGCTCCTGTGGAACATACTCCATATTCATTACAAGCTTGATTGGTCTGTGGTCACTACCTGCTAATTGGTCCAGCACATGGCAATTGATTTTGTGGAGGATGTCTCCTGTGCAGAAAGCTAAGTCTAGAGTAGAAGTGGTAAGCCATCTTCTGGAGTAGAAGCTCGGTGTGTCATCCGCTTTGTTGAGTAGATGGAGATTTGAGTCTATTTCCCAGTCCTCCAATTCATCTCCTCTTTTGTCAGTATCTGGGTATCCCCATCTTTCTGAACGGCTATTAAAGTCTCCGACAATAATGCAGTTTGTGTCAGTTATTTTCATGTTTGAGAGTGTACGGTCCTTATCTGCTGGGCTATACAGATTGTAGATTCTTATTTTCACGTCCTTTATCATTATATCAACACCTATAATTTCCGTTTGGTTGTCAGAGATCACAGATACTTTGCTGCAAGGTATTGTATTTCATGTAAGTATTAGAACTCCTCCTTTGTGTCCTTCGCTGTCGAAACGTGTGGCCTGATATCCTCTGACTGAGAATTTGTGATTGGCGTTGAGGTGTGTCTCTTGAATGCATGCCACATCTATTCTATCTTTATGGAGACGCTGTGTTAGGGAGTCTTTCTTCTTGTAAACTCCATCGGCATTCCACTGTAGTATGTTGAGTGTCCGTGGTATTTGGTCAATAGCTCTTAACCTACTCCTCTGTGCCTTGACTCCACAGAACAGGGGAAGGTGACCACCAGTAGTCATGGGTGGACCCCCTCAAGGCAGGGGGCCCGGCACTATATCGCCTGATGGGACTTCACGGGATTAGCACCATAACGATTAATTTTGATTTGTGACATCATGAATTAAGTTACGTTGCACTACTCTGTCAAGCCTGTGGCTCAGTACATCCGATTTCGACAAGCATTTATACGGGATGCTTTCCCTAGCCTTTGACTGTCCCCAGTCTACCTACAAGGCAGAAGGTGCACTGCTTAGTCAAGCCTGTGGCTCAGTACATCCGATTTCGACAAGCATGTATTCGGCATGCTTTCCCTAGCCTTTGACAGTCCCCAGTCTACCTACAAGGTAGCAGGTTTGTGTGTCTCTTCGTCTTGTCCCTCTCCCTTGACCTGTCTGACATGGGTGGCCCTACCAGTAGCTGTGCTACCGGCGGCATAGCTCTTGGGGTCATTGGGACGCACAAGCCCCTCTACCTCGTCATGGTGGACACACAGCAGAGGGGCTCCTCTGTCTTTATTCCATTCCTGATCTTTTCCTTCCATGCAACACAATCAGCGGCGACGTGTTCCAGTGTGCAATATCGATGCCTGTATCAATCATGTCCTGTTTACACACATCTTCGTGCTGTAGTAAATGCCAACCAGATTTTTTACCCATCTGTGATTCACCAAACAACGTGTCCACCAGTAGTCTACCATCATCCATCCTCCTAACGTGTCCTATAAGTCTACGAAGACTGAGCATGGAGCAAATTGTCACACCACCTCATGTTTGTAATACTTTTGTATCTGTGATTTTATCTTGCCACTTAATGCCAAGTATTCTGACATGGAAATCACTATATGTGACACAGTATGATTTATAGAAATCACTATATTTGACACAATAAAATTTATGTAAATCACTATATTTGAAACACTATGATTTATGGAAATCACTATATTTGACACACTATGATTTATGGAAATCACTATATTTGACACAGTATGATTTATGGAAAACCAAAAAGTAAATTACGAAAAATTAACAGATTTCCGTTCTACCCTGGAAATTAGATATGCTAATAGTTTACTCACACTGAATCAAAACACATATAGCAAAATTAAGTCAATAACTGACATAACTGCACTCAGGGCATTCCCATAAGTGCTCAGTCATCATCTTCAACAGCCAGCGTAGAGTCCCAATACTAATAGTGCCCGTTACAATCTGATTATGTTTGTCTTGCTTTACCTCTTAGTGATGACTGTCTACTAGATCTTCTGACCACCCCTTGCTGCCGCATTCTCTCTAGGCCATGATAGTCCATCTGTTCTTCTGCATTGTTCACACGCTCCCAGACGGCCTTCACCACATCTGCATTATTGTGCATCAAATCACCCCTCAATGATGCAGCACCAGCCAATCTGTCTGCTTGTTCATTCTCAACCACACCAGAGTGTCCCAGCAAACAGATCGAGTGAAGTTGAACAGAGATAGCTGGAGTTGCTATACCTTTACTGTGGTTGGGTTCTTGACCCTGGACTTCAGCTTGTACACTTGTGTCTCGGCTGTTAACTTCTTGAGCATCAGCTTCAGACAATTCGTTGTCAGTCTGTGTGAAACAGTGAGACTTTAGTTATTGTTCTTGACAGTTTAAGATGTTTTATTGTCAACAGATTCTAGACAGAATTTAATGCACTGACGGAAATACCAAATATGAAACAAGAAGGAAGAATTGCTGGCTGGAGATAAGTCTGTATGAGAGATGACAGAAGCTGTATGAGAGATAAGAAAATCTGTATGAAAGATAAGAGTCTGTATGAGAGATGATAGAAGCTGTATGAGAGATAAGAAAATCTGTATGAAAGATAAGAGTCTGTATGAGAGATGATAGAAGCTGTATGAGAGATAAGAAAATCTGTATGAAAGATAAGAGTCTGTATGAGAGATGATAGAAGCTGTATGAGAGATAGAGAGACAGATTATGTATGAGAGATAAGAGAGACTGTGTTAGAGTTAACAAAATGTATATGAGAGAATATGTATGAGAGATAACAGATTATGTATGAGAGATAACAGATTAGTTAGTTAGTTAGTTATCAGTTGGGGTATCTTCGTTGCACTCCGGACATGTCCATAGGTGCTCAGATCCTCCCCCCAGCATATGCATCAGCGTCCGGTGGCTAATAGTGCCAGTTCTGTGTTGGTTGACGAGGCGCTTTGTTTTCCCGATGTACCTCTCGCGTCTGGCTGTGCCGATTCTTACTCCCAGGTCTTTCATCCTGGAGAGCGATGTGGAATCACTGGCGTCAAAATCCTCTGTTCTCGCCATATCTTTAAGGGCGTTAATAACATCCGCACGATCCATGGGCTGGCCATCTACAGGGGGTGCAGAGCCAGCCAATTTATCAGCTCGTTCATTTCCCTCGACTCCCGCATGTCCCGGGACGAAGATGAAGGTGACTTTGCGGACAACAGACTTCCGCAGCGACTCAGTCCACTGTCTACGTACAAATCCAGCTTCGACCTTCTGAATCATGCTCATTGAATCACTTAGTACACACACGTTGGTATAATGCTGTGATTCCAGCCATATGAAAGCCTGTGTAACTGCCATCACCTCCATCGTCATGCTGCTCGTGGTCATAGAGTGGGCACCACTGGATTCTTGAATGGTTCGGCCCGCTGAACGGGCTGTAAATGCCCACGCACTTCTCTGCTGCTTTACAACAGATCCATCTGTATAGATGAGCACTTCGGGGCTATCTGAGTGATCATAGATGAGCGCGTTAACCTCTGCATTGACAGCGGCAGGGTTCTGCTCTCTGCACCGTCTGTCGAGTGTGATAATGCAGGAGAAGGTACACTTAAAAGCTGGAGGCACCGGCACCCATTCCTTGCCGGGGTTGATACTGGTAAGACTGCAGACCTGTCCGACGACATCTTCCGCCCGACCCATCCATGATTTGCCCCTCTTTAGCCTGTCACCCTTTTCTCTGAATACAGCGTCATGCAGAGGGTGCTGCTCATCTGCACTTATTTTTAAGTATGCACGAGCTCTCCAGATCTTGATCCTGTGTTCCATTGTCGGGAAGTCAAGGAGGTATCTCATTGCTACACAGCTGGTGTCTCTCGTGCAGCCCAAAATGATGCGCATGGCTTCGTTTTGTACCTTTTCAAGTCTTCCAATCTGTGTAGGGCTGACAGTGAGGATGGCCAGGGCATACTCGATGCGTGAAAGCACAAGTCCTTGGAACAGAAGTAATAGCAGTCTTTGCTCGATATTGGCAGTCGCCATGACTCTCATTGCTGCCAAACCTTTTCGAGCCTTCGTTATGACATAATCGACATGATCTCTGAAGGACAGGCTACGATCAAGCCTCACGCCAAGATATGTCATTGACTGGGTTCTACTCAGAATGCTCCCATCCATTCTTACTGCCGGCAGGTCTGTTTTCACAATATGGTTGTTTAGTGAGAACCATGTAACCGTTGCCTTTGCAGGGTTGACAAGGGCATCGGCATCAGCACACCATGAGGAAATTCGATCTAGTTCGCCCTGCATATAGTTGGCAACCGCCTGTCTATCTCGACCCTGTCGATACACGAGGATGTCGTCAACGAATGATAGAGTCCTACCCCTCCCATCCAACTGTTGTTCAGTGATCGGCACCGTATACACGTTGAATAGTACAGGTGACAGTGGTGAACCCTGCGGCAATCCTGGACATATCGTTATCGGCTCAGAAGACCAACTCCCGCATCTTAGCACCACCTTCCTTTGGAGTAGAACTGCAGCTATCCATCGTACAAGGTGAGGGTGCACTTTCAGTCTGAGGAGGGTTTGCATCAAGTGCTCGAAAGATACTCTGTTATATGCGTCCTCTAAGTCTATGGCGGCCGCACATGTCTCTTCTCTGGCCTGAAATCCTTCGTAAACATCTTGAGCAAAGACCGCCGCATTCAGCCATGACTCTTTGTTGCGTCTGTATCCTCCAAGTGTGGGCGGGAAGCAGCCGAGCTGTTCCAAGTCCCAAGCAAGTCTGTGTGCTACAATTTTCTCCAGTAGCTTGCCAACAGTATTCTGCATCGTAATGATTCTGTAGCCGCTTATCTTGGAGTGGTCTTTGTTCGGTTTTGGCAGCGGCAGCAGGTAGCTGTGTAGCCATTCTTCTTTGACCTGACCCCTCTGGATACTGGTGTTGAATTCTCTGGCCAGTTCTTCCATGTCATCATCTGATATCACCATTAGGTCACCATATCGGATGCCGTCTGGGCCTGGGGCGGTGTTAGGTGATTTCTTGAGCATCGCACGCAATATGTCAACTGTGATTGTCCATTCTTCGTCTGTCCCGACCCCCTCGCACAACTGAGAGAGTGTTGTTGTGGTCCTCTGTCTGGCGGGCTCGTCTTTCTGGTCAGTCTGTTCTATGTAGCGTGCAAGAAGGGCCTTACCTTTATCCGCATCCGACTTTTTCCATGCGAGGTCTGTGCCTTGAAAGTCTGGAATACCCCTACGTTGTGCAGCACCGTTCATGCTCTTGTGGAGGCGCCAGAATGTCGTAAGAGATTGCTCGGAGCACACCTTCCTGCAGAACTCGTCCCATTTGTCGGCCTTGGCCTGTTTGGCGCAGGATTTGAATAAAGTCGTCGTCCTAACGACCTCAGTCTTCAGGTTCGCCAACTCAACCTGTGGCATGTTAGCCTTTCTGGCCTTTTGCCAGTCTTTGACAGCCTGCCTCTTTCCCAGCCACACCTTCTCGACCTCTCCATTCCACCATGGTGGCTGCAGCCATCTTTCTTGTCTCCTACGGGAGGAAGTTAGTTTCCTTCTTCTGATCTTGCTTATGGCGTCTTGACCAGTGGTGTCGTACGGGAAGGCATTGGTCTTGTTTCTTTGACTCATGGCCCCGTCTTTCTTGATCAGGATGACACAAGGGTAGTGGTCACTATCGTGGTATCCCAGTGTGCCCCACCGGCACCTTGGTGCGATGGTGGGCGACACCAGAGCCAAGTCAATGATGCTGTCAGAGTCGCCTGGTCGAGTGGCCATTCTAGTGACCTTCCCATCATTCAGACAGATTAGGGCAGCAGATGCCAGGGCGTCCTCCAAATCTTCTCCCTGTCTATTGGTGATGCAATTCCCCCATTGACTGCCTCTGGCATTGAAGTCCCCGCAGTAGATGATATGCCTTTCATCCATATCGAACAAACTCTGCCATTGTCGCACGTCGACCTTCCCATTTCGCGCATAGACGTTAACGATTACAAGCTGCACTGGTGTCATTATTCTTAATGCCTGCACTTGCAGGGCATCGCTGTTCCAGGCGGACATATCGATCTCAGACACTAGTATGTTGTCGCGGACCAGAATGGCCTGTCCGAGGTGCCGCCTGTTAAGGAAACCCTGAAATCCCGCAACATTGACTGTTCCGTCGGTGAGCTGTGTTTCTTGCAAGACTACAATATCGTTTCCGTAGAGTAGTTTTTCAAGAATGGGTCGGCGTTGACTAAATGATGCACAGTTCCAGTACAGTACTCGAACATTTCCGATACCCAATCTGTCACATTTTAAGCGCCTTCTGCGCGCGCCCGCCCTCTTACCACGTTGTGTCCTAGCTGGTCGTCTGGCCGTCATGTTAGGCTTAACTATCGCCACCGGGCGCCGATGATACGCCGAAAGAAGACCGGACGCGCGTGCATGAACTCCGTTGCACGGTCCGAACTCCATTTCACCACGAAAAAACACTTAATCCATACACATTTCGGAAAAAACACGTTCCATTTTACGGGACGAAGAAATGTCCCGCCATCTTGCTCAAGAGTGATGAAAATATATACGCAAATACTAAATTTGACGTTGAATATGAGAGATAACAGATTATGTATGAGAGATAACAGATTACGCATGAGAGATAACAGATTATGTATGAGAGATAACAGATTATGTATGAGAGATAACAGATTATGTATGAGAGATAACAGATTATGTATGAGAGATAACAGATTATGTATGAGAGATAACAGATTATGTATGAGAGATAACAGATTATGTATGAGAGATAACAGATTATGTATGAGAGATAACAGATTATGTATGAGAGATAACAGATTATGTATGAGAGATAACAGATTATGTACAAAGAAACATACTTTGTTTTCAAAGGGTTAAGAATTGGGCACACAGGCCCTTCTATCACACTCTTTCATACATTATTTCATTCACGGCTAACTGAGAACAGCAATAATATAAAATATATGCATCATAAAGGCATAAGCAAAATGCAATAATCAATACTACACGACTCAGTAATATTAAATAATGGTGTGGCACCTGTTATTAGCCATGTGGAATATACTGGTCTACCAAAAGGGGACTGGCTGTTATACTAGGGTTTTATTATTAAGGGGGAAGGTAATCCGTACTGAGACAGTGCTCAAATAATTTGTGATTATATGTATAGGGATTGGTGATGTCTTTGATTTCTTGTGGAAGATTGTTCCACAGCTGAGCTGCAGAGTACGTTAAGCTTGTTTTGTATAAGTCAATCCTAGGCTTCGGAATGTGTAATATATTTAATTGTTTACTGTGTCTAGCATTATATTTAAACAATGGCCAAAGGTAATTTGGGGCATTCCGATGTAGGATTTTGTGAATTAGTTTGGCCTTATTGAAAAGCAGGCGTTTGCGGAGTGGTAGTAACTGAGAGAATCTGTATGAGAGATCAAAGATTAGTTTCATCTTCATGCCAGGGCATACGGGTGTACAAGGGAATGAGCAGGCTGACAGGCTTACAGGTAGGGCTGCTGTGGAAGGCGGACGAGCCATAGACCAGGCTGACATTCTGAATACTCTACGAGGAGTAAGTTGTTTACGAGAACCAAGTAATGACTGGGAATCTACAACCATGGTCAGACTGCGAGAACAGCAAGTTAAAAGAGGTGTGGCCAAACAAGAACACTACACTGGAAGCCAAAGAAGAGTAATAAACCAACACAGAACTAGTGTCATGAGCCGCTACACGCTGTGGGATTTGCTGAGGACGGGATCCAAGCACTTATGGACTGAATAGTTCGATGTGCAATGAGGATGATCTGTCGATTAACTAACTAAGCTGAAACACTGTGGCCATATGTAACATCATCAGGGCTGAGAAAGAACAGAAGGCATGGTGCCTGGAAGAAGAGGCATAGTCAACCAGCAGAGAGGTGGACACAGGAGAGTAAAGACACCCTGGGCATGAGCATGCATAAGGAAGAGCAACTGGTAAGAGATCAAGAGTCTTTCGGATGGATGGTGGTGAGAGCCATGTCCTGCAAACAACCTGCTACATGAACAAACAACCTGCTACATGAACAAACAACCTGCTACATGAACACACGACCTGTTATATGAACAAACAACCTGCTACATGAACAAACAACCTGTTATATGAACAAACAACCTGCTACATGAACAAACAACCTGCTATATGAACAAACAAACTGCTACATGAACAAACAACCTGTTATATGAACAAACAACCTGCTATATAAACAAACAACCTGCTATATGAACAAACAACCTGCTATATAAACAAACAACCTGTTATATGAACAAACAACCTGCTACATGAACAAACAACCTGCTATATGAACAAACAACCTGCTATATGAACACACGACCTGCTATATGAACAAACAACCTGCTATATGAACAAACGACCTGCTATATGAACAAACAATCTGCTCCATGAACAAACAACCTGCTACATGAACAAACAACCTGCTATATGAACACACGACCTGCTATATGAACAAGTTAGTTAGTTAGTCGACAGATCATCCTCGTTGCACATCGAACCATTCAGTCCATAAGTGCTCGGATCCCCTCCTCAGCAAATCCCGCAGCGTGTAGCGGCTAACGACGCCAGTTCTGTGTTGGTTTATCAATCTTCTTTGGCTTCCTGCGTAGTGTTCTTGTTTGGCCACCCCTCTTTTAATTTGCTGCTCTAGCAGTCTGGCCATTGTTGTAGATTCGCAGTCATCACTTGGTTCTCGCAAAAGTCTCACATCACGTAGAGCATTCAGAATGTCAGCCTGGTCCATGGCGCGTCCGCCCTCCACAGTAGCCTCACCTGCGAGCTTGTCAGCCCGCTCATTTCCTTGTACTCCCGCATGCCCTGGCACGAAGATGAAACTAATCTTTGCCAGCCGAGACCGCTTCAGAGGCAGCAACCATTCTCTTCGGATCGACCCCTCCTCTATCCTCTTGATCATGTTCATTGAGTCGCTAAGGAAACAAGCCCTGGTGAATGTCTGTGTCTCGAGCCATGTTATTGCTTTACTTACTGCCATGACTTCCATGGTCAGGCTACTTGTGGTTTCAGTGAAAGCGCCAGAGTCCTCCTTCACAATTCTCCCTCCGGCCCGAGCTGTAAAGGCCCATGAGCTTCTCACATGTCGGACGACCGACCAACCTGTGTAGATGACCGCGTCACCGTCTAGCGAATTCTCGAAAATCAACGCTTGTACTTCAGCCTCAACAGCAGCCGGATTTTCTTGTCTGCATTTTCTATCTAGTTGGATGCAAACTGAAAAGGATGTGCAGAAGTCTGTTGGCACTTGCACCCACTCCTCGCCAGGTTCTAAGTCCTCAAGTGAACACACCTGTTGAAGAATGTCTTCGGCTTGACCCATCCACGACCGTCCTCTTTTTAACCTGCTGCCCTTCACCTTCCTAATTTCACTATGCAGTGGATGTTGTGTGTTTGCGTTAATTCTGAGGTAGGCGCGTGCCCTGCAAACTTGTATTCTCTCTTCAACGGTTGGAAAATCAAGAAGGTAGCGCATCGCCCTGCATGCTGTATCTCTTGTACATCCAAGAATAATGCGCATAGCTTCATTCTGTATCCTTTCCATCCTTTCTATCTGCTTATGGCTGAGAGTCAAGATTGCCATTGCATACTCCAAAACAGACATGACCAGCCCCTCGTACAGAAGACATAGATGGCGCTGATCACAGTTTGCTGCCGCCATCACCCACATCGCTGCCATATGAACAAACAACCTGCTACATGAACAAACGACCTGCTACATGAACAAACAACCTGCTACATGAACAAACAACCTGCTACATGAAAAAACAACCTGCTACATGAACAAACACAGTCTGTTTGCTTTTGTATCCATGAAATACAACTAGCCCTTGTGTATATCCTCTATATTTCTTGGTCTCTATTCATCATCCATCTGTCATGTCTTAGCCAAATATGGCTGAGCTACCGTACAATGCTAGACAGTACTGCTTTCTGTCAGCTCTGAATGTTTGGTGGTGCTCATCAAACCTAACACTTCACGCTTTGCCAAAGGCACAATTGCGAGAGTTCAAGTCTTATCCTAGTGCAGGGACATGCAACATAAAGACTCTTTTTTTGCTCGCTCGCTTTGAACTCAAGATAGTCCATACACACTACTTCTAGCAGTGCTGGGCTGAATGGCCAGTTGGACTAAAATGTTTTCTCATTCCTGACTTGGGGACGTAAATTGCAAGAACCTCAGAAGTCAGTGTGGGTTCGCCAGATGGCGAGGGACACTGGAAATTGGGAAAGGTAATCCACTCGCAAAAAGCAGTCCAGAGCACTACAATTGTACAAGGACTACGCTTCAGTTCAAAGCAACTGAATGGGAAAAAAACAAAGTCTCTTATGAATGATTCAATTCTTTCCCAGTTCCACTACTTCTTGAATTGTCTGTGACGCAGACTGTACACATGAATGATTAATCCTCTCACACCCTCCTCCTGGTGGAACCACACAAATCCAAGCTCTGTCACCTTACAATAGGTCGTCTTATTGCTTATATCTCTTCAACTGTTTCAGGTAGTCTTCATGTTTTTGTTTGTTTGTTCATTCACTCACTTAGCCCATATACATGCTATAACCTCTAGTGTATTTGTCTGATGTTTGCGTGTGAATTAACTTTGCCTATTACCAATGTCCCTTACCATCAAGCGAAGCCACTCCGACTTCTGAGGTACTTGTAATTTACGTCCCCAAGTCAAGGAGGAGGAGTCAACATTTTAGTCCAATTGACTGGTGTAGGGATTGAACCCACTACTTCAGCATCAGCACACTAGATGTTAAAGAATGCACAGTGTTATCCATTTGGTCAAGTTGACCCCCAAAGAGTCTCCATATCTTCCTTTATCACAGTGAGTGTTTTAACTGCTGACGACCTCCAGTGTCTCCATAATATCTTCCTTTACCATAGTGAGTGTTCCAACTGCTGACGACCTCCAGAGAGTCTTTATATCTTCTTTTACCGTAGTGAGTGTTCCAACTACTAAAGACCTGCAGAGTCTCCATAATATCTTCCTTTACCATAGTGAGTGTTCCAACTGCTGACGACCTCCAGATAATCTTCATAATATCTTCCTTTACCATAGTGAGTGTTCCAACTGCTGATGACCTCCAGAGAGTCTTTATATCTTCCTTTACCATAGTGAGTGTTCCAACTGCTGACGACCTCCAGATAATCTCCATAATATCTTCCTTTACCATAGTGAGTGTTCCAACTACTGACGACCTCCAGATAATCTCCATAATATCTTCCATTACCATAGTGAGTGTTCCAACTACTGACGACCTCCAGATAATCTCCATAATATCTTCCTTTACCATAGTGAGTGTTCCAACTACTGACGACCTCCAGATAATCTCCATAATATCTTCCATTACCATAGTGAGTGTTCCAACTACTGACGACCTCCAGATAATCTTCATAATATCTTCCTTTACCATAGTGAGTGTTCCAACTACCGACGACCTCCAGATAATCTTCATAATATCTTCCTTTACCATAGTGAGTGTTCCAACTGCTGATGACCTCCAGAAAATCTCCAAAATATCTTCCTTTACCATAGTGAGTGTTCCAACTACTGACGACCTCCAGAGAGTCTTTATATCTTCTTTTACCATAGTGAGTGTTCCAACTACTAAAGACCTGCAGAGTCTCCATAATATCTTCCTTTACCATAGTGAGTGTTCCAACTGCTGACGACCTCCAGATAATCTTCACAATATCTTCCTTTACCATAGTGAGTGTTCCAACTGCTGACGACCTCCAGAGAGTCTTTATATCTTCCTTTACCATAGTGAGTGTTCCAACTGCTGACAACCTCCAGATAATCTCCATAATATCTTCCTTTACCATAGTGAGTGTTCCAACTACTGACGACCTCCAGAGTCTCCATAATATCTTCCTTTACCATAAGTGAGTGTTCCAACTACTGACGACCTCCAGATAATCTTCATAATATCTTCCTTTACCATAGTGAGTGTTCCAACTGCTGACGACCTCCAGAGAGTCTTTATATCTTCCTTTACCATAGTGAGTGTTCCAACTGCTGACGACCTCCAGATAATCTCCATAATATCTTCCATTACCATAGTGAGTGTTCCAACTGCTGACGGCCTCCAGATAATCTTCATAATATTTCCTTTACCATAGTGAGTGTTCCAACTACTGACGACCTCCAGATAATCTCCATAATATCTTCCTTTACCATAGTGAGTGTTCCAACTACTGACGACCTCCAGATAATCTCCATAATATCTTCCATTACCATAGTGAGTGTTCCAACTACTGACGACCTCCAGAGTCTCCATAATATCTTCCTTTACCATAGTGAGTGTTCCAACTACTGACGACCTCCAGATAATCTTCTTAATATCTTCCTTTACCATAGTGAGTGTTCCAACTACTGACGACCTCCAGATAATCTTCATAATATCTTCCTTTACCATAGTGAGTGTTCCAACTGCTGACGACCTCCAGATAATCTCCATAATATCTTCCTTTACCATAGTGAGTGTTCCAACTACTGACGACCTCCAGAGAGTCTTTATATCTTCTTTTACCATAGTGAGTGTTCCAACTACTAAAGACCTGCAGAGTCTCCATAATATCTTCCTTTACCATAGTGAGTGTTCCAACTGCTGACGACCTCCAGATAATCTTCATAATATCTTCCTTTACCATAGTGAGTGTTCCAACTGCTGACGACCTCCAGAGAGTCTTTATATCTTCCTTTACCATAGTGAGTGTTCCAACTGCTGACGACCTCCAGATAATCTCCATAATATCTTCCTTTACCATAGTGAGTGTTCCAACTACTGACGACCTCCAGATAATCTCCATAATATCTTCCATTACCATAGTGAGTGTTCCAACTACTGACGACCTCCAGATAATCTTCATAATATCTTCCTTTACCATAGTGAGTGTTCCAACTACTGACGACCTCCAGAGTCTCCATAATATCTTCCTTTACCATAGTGAGTGTTCCAACTACTGACGACCTCCAGATAATCTTCATAATATCTTCCTTTACCATAGTGAGTGTTCCAACTACTGACGACCTCCAGATAATCTTCATATTATCTTCCTTTACCATAGTGAGTGTTCCAACTGCTGACGACCTCCAGATAATCTCCATAATATCTTCCTTTACCATAGTGAGTGTTCCAACTACTGACGACCTCCAGAGTCTTTATATCTTCTTTTACCATAGTGAGTGTTCCAACTACTAAAGACCTGCAGAGTCTCCATATCTTCCTTTACCATAGTGAGTGTTCCAACTGCTGACAACCTCCAGATAATCTTCATAATATCTTCCTTTACCATAGTGAGTGTTCCAACTGCTGACGACCTCCAGAGAGTCTTTATATCTTCCTTTACCATAGTGAGTGTTCCAACTGCTGACGACCTCCAGATAATCTCCATAATATCTTCCTTTACCATAGTGAGTGTTCCAACTACTGACGACCTCCAGATAATCTCCATAATATCTTCCATTACCATAGTGAGTGTTCCAACTACTGATGACCTCCAGAGTCTCCATAATATCTTCCTTTACCATAGTGAGTGTTCCAACTGCTGACGACCTCCAGAGAGTCTTTATATCTTCCTTTACCATAGTGAGTGTTCCAACTGCTGACGACCTCCAGAGTCTCTTTATATCTTCCTTTACCATAGTGAGTGTTCCAACTACTAAAGACCTGCAGTCTCCATAATATCTTCCTTTATCATAGTGAGTGTTCCGACTACTGATGACCTCAAAGCCAACAGGTAAGTACACTCATTGCCTTACACTCCAGCACGACCAGGACAGTATATCCATCAAGTCCTTGTAAGAGAGACATTAGCTCAGAGCAGAGGGAGAAAGAACCAAACATAATTCAGGAGCAAGCCCCATTTCTCTCGGTAGCCAACATGTTTTTGTGCAAATATGGACTCAGAAGATTATTGAAAATTCAGGCGCCATGGCAACCAACGGCCTAGATTTTTCTAATCCGGATCAAGAGATTATCATTACTGCACATCAAACCAGTCAGTCCATAAGTGCTCAAATCCCCCTCCATCATCTGTCTACGTTTAGCAGCTGTCAAAATCAGTGTCTATGCTTTGTATCCACTCACACCCAGAATGTTAATTTCCAATATGTCGCAATGAGGACAAAGATAGATGGTATACTGTTTATATGTGTAGCCAAAAGTTACGTATTCTAGCAACTTACTTCAACATCATCTTCCTGTTGTATTTCACTTTTAATGAATACAGGACACTCTAATTCACTCGGTGTGGTCTGAAAACAACGAACGATAACCATGTTATTACAATTTGTATCAAAAGTTAATACAGAGTCTGGAATTGTAAAATAATAAAAGAACTACAGTGGTACCTCGGGTTACGAACTTAATTCGTTCCAGAACTAGGTTCATAACCCGAAACGTTCGTAACCCAAAACATTGAAATCAATGAATTAAAGATAATCTGTTTCAAGATGAAAGTATCGTTCTTTTTTTTGTTGTTATTAACATCTAATTGTTTACCTGACAAAACGCAAAGAATATTGTACTTCACGTATTAAATAAAGAGAAAGAAAACAACCAAATGAATTAAATGTAAAATAAAAAGAGATTTAGTCTATCTTTATTACCAAGAAAACGATCATGGGAAATTTGTCACTTTCTTTGTTATTCTGAATCATTAGTTTCAGGAGTCTTGTTGCTGTTTCTTGGTAGCCGACTGGGAATCTTTCTGCACCAAGAAACTATCAAGGGAAATTTGTCGCTTCCTTTGCTGGAGAATCTTTCTGAAGTGGGCCATCGCGTTATCATTCATCAGGTTTACTGTCCTGTTAGCAACAAGTTTGTTTGGATGGTGGTTCACAATGCAGTCTTCGACATCTGCCTACTTGCTGCAAATTTCTTTAATCCTGGCAGTTTAAACGATCACCATCATCGGACGACTGCTCCTCCTTTAATGTCTTTAGCTGTTCATTCTGAAGATCCACAGGCTCATCTGTAGTACTGTTTGTACTGTAAGCGATTATTTGTCTCCAACATTACACCATTACACACACACTTTTTAAACAACATCCAAGAAGACTCTTCACATGGAAGTCTCCAGACAGTTTTACCAAAAATCAGATAGATTATATTTTAATACATAGAAGATGGAGATCAAGCATAACATCTGCAAAAACCCAACGAAGTGCAGACTGTGATACAGATCATTAGTTATTAGAAGCAGATCTGAAATTAAAACTCAAAAAGCTTACCCGAGGACCAAGGCCACTTCGTTTTGATCTCACAAACATACCAGATGCATACAACATAGAAGTTAGGAATCGCTTTGGGGTCTTGATGTCTGTACAAGAAGAAATTACACCTGATGAACTGGCAGTACAAGCTAGAGATATCTTGATAAATGCAGCCAAAGATCTAATTCCGACCAAGAAAAAGCAACTTAAGCCATGGATTACATTAGACACGTTAGAATTAATAAAACAACGAAGGGAGCTGAAACAGAAAGGAGATGAATCAATTAACCACAGGATGAAGTATAAATCTTTAACTCGAGAAATAAGAAAGAACACAAGAAAGGACAAAAATCAATATATACAAGATTGCTGTACCAGAATAGAGCAATATCATAAGGCTGGAAGAGTTATGAAATGTTCAAAGAAATGAAGTTATTGACAAGAAATGTTCAACCTCAATTGAATGTTATCTGTGACAAGATGGGGAATACCTTAACAGAATCTAGACAAATTCTAGAAAGATGGCAGGAGTACTGCAGTGGAATGTATGATATGAGTGACAGTGAGGATATGAATGAGATACATGAGCCAACGACAGCAGAGACAGAACCTGAACTCTCATTAGATGAAATTGCTTGGGCTATAAAGCACCTGAAGAATGGTAAATCTCCTGGATGTGATGAGATACCAGCTGAACTAATTAAAGCGGGAGGAGAAGAAAGCATACACATATATCATGCATTATGTACAAAGATTTGGAAATATGTAATATGGCCAAAAGATTGGAAGAGAACAATCTTCATTCCAATACCAAAAAAGGGCAACCTGAAATTATGCACCAACTATAGAACTGTTGCCCTGATCAGTCATGCAAGTAAAATCCTACTAAAAGTCATAATGGCAAGACTACGTAAGAAAATGGAAGAAGAGATTAACGTAGTTCAAGCTGGATTTAGACAAGGAAGAGGAACAAGAGATCACATATACAACATGCGTTTAATAATAGAGAAGTGCAGAGAATTTAATGTAAACCTATACTCATGTTTTGTGGATTATTCAAAGGCCCTGATCAGTCATGCAAGTAAAATCCTACTAAAAGTCATAATGGCAAGACTACGTAAGAAAATGGAAGAAGAGATTAACGTAGTTCAAGCTGGATTTAGACAAGGAAGAGGAACAAGAGATCACATATACAACATGCGTTTAATAATAGAGAAGTGCAGAGAATTTAATGTAAACCTATACTCATGTTTTGTGGATTATTCAAAGGCATTTGACTGTGTACAGCATCAGAAACTTTGAAAAATCATGAGGACTATGGGCTTTCCATCACATGTAGTACAACTCATAAAAATGCTCTATCTAGACCAACAAGCAGCAGTTAGAATAGATGGCGAGGCATCAGATTGGTTTGACATCAAGCAAGGAGTCCGTCAGGGCTGCGTGCTGTCACCCTATTTGTTTAACCTGTACGCCGAAAATATAATGAGAAATGTAAGATATGATATAAACAGGGAGCTATATGATGCCCTAAATATCGGCGGTCATGACATACCAGAGATTCGATATGCTGATGATACAGTATTACTATCCACAACACAGAATGGCATAGAAAACCTAATAGCCTCAACCCAATTGAATAGTGAAAATCCCCTCTGCCGTGCGTCCACTTGACGAGGTAGAGGGGTTTGCGCGTTCCAATGATCCCAAGAGCTATGCCGACGGTAGCACTGCTACTGGTAGGGTCACCCATGTCGGACAGGTCAAGGGAGAGGGACCAGACAAAGTGACGCACAAACCTGCTGCCTTGTAGGTAGACTGGGGACAGTCAAAGGCTAGGGAAAGCATCCCGAAAAGTGCTTGTCGAAATCGGATGTACTGAGCCACAAGCTTGACAAAGAAGTGCAACGTAACTTTATCATTTCATGATGCCACAGATGAAAATTAATCGTTATGGTGCTAATCCCGTGAAGTCCCATCAGGCGGTGATAGTGCCGGGCCC
Organism: Cepaea nemoralis; assembly: GCA_014155875.1. Lineage (NCBI taxonomy): Eukaryota > Metazoa > Mollusca > Gastropoda > Stylommatophora > Helicidae > Cepaea > Cepaea nemoralis. The sequence goes on along the minus strand of JACEFZ010005575.1, from coordinate 194,022 downwards.
CCTGCCTCGAGGGGGTCCACCCATGACTACTGGTGGTCACCTTCCCCTGTGCTGTGGAGTCAAGGCACAGAGGAGTAGGTTAAGAGCTATTGACCAAATACCAAGGACACTCAACATACTACAGTGGAATGCCGAAGGAGTTTATAACAAGAAAGAATCCCTGACACAGCGTCTTCATAAAGATAGAATAGATGTGGCATGCATTCAAGAGACACACCTCAATGCCAATCGCAAATTTTCAGTCAGAGGATATCAGGCCACACGTTTCGACCGCGAAGGACATAAAGGAGGAGTTCTAATACTTACACGAAATACAATACCTTGCAGCGAAGTATCTGTGATCTCTGACAACCAAACAGAAATTATAGGTGTTGATATAATGATAAAGGACGTGAAAATAAGAATCTACAATCTGTATAGCCCAGCAGATAAGGACCTTACACTCTCAAACATGAAAATAACTGACACAAACTGCATTATTGTCGGAGACTTTAATAGCCGTTCAGAAAGATGGGGATACCCAGATACTGACAAAAGAGGAGATGAATTGGAGGACTGGGAAATAGACTCAAATCTCCATCTACTCAACAAAGCGGATGACACACCGAGCTTCTACTCCAGAAGATGGCTTACCACTTCTACTCCAGACTTAGCTTTCTGCACAGGAGACATCCTCCACAAAATCGATCGCCATGTGCTTGACCAATTAGCAGGTAGTGACCACAGACCAATCAAGCTTGAAATGAATATGGAGTATGTTCCACAGGAGCAAAAGCCCTTGCCCCGCTAGAATTACAAACGAGCAGATCGGGACAGATTTGCCATACTAACAGACAAATATTGTGAAAACATAAATACACGATATGGCAACATAAAGCAAATGGTGGAAAGTCTAAACAGAGCGATAATACAGGCAGCCACTGAGTCCATTCCTAGAGGAGCGAGGAAAAATTACAAACCATACTGGACTGAAGAACTACAAAGTTTGGAGGACAAAGTTGAAGATGCCAGGAAGACAGCAGAGAGAGAACAAACAATTGAAGCGAATATCTCTCTCAAAGCCATCTCAGCAAAATATAAAAGAACAGTAAATCAAACAACAAGAGATTGTTGGAGGGAAAAAACAGAAAACCTGAATTTTGACAGGGATGGAAACAAACTATGGAAACTAGTGAAAGCCATGAACAATGAAGGACCTAGAAACAAACAAATAACAATTAAACAAGGAAATGCCGTGCTTACAGGAAAAAAAGGCTGCAAATGCACTAATGGAACACTATGCAAATGCAAACCACATTGATATTACAACCGAACAGAACTTAGCAATCAAAGACAAACAGATACATCATAGAAATACAGAGACAGCAGCAGAATATATGATGGCAAATCTAACAATGGAAGAAATGGAACAGGCAATGAATACCCTAAAAAAGAAGAAATCACCAGGAAAGGATGGAATCACAAATGAAATGCTAATAGGACTAGGCAACAAGGCAAAGAAGAAACTACTAGCAGTCCTAAATAACAGCTGGAAGAGAGGAATAGTCCCACAGGCATGGAAGGAAGCTATACTAATACCAGTCCCAAAGAAAGGAAAAGACCTGGAAGAACCAAATGGCTATCGACCTATCAGTCTACTTAGCTGTGTAGGAAAATTAGTGGTCTGGATAGATTTAGAAAAAGCATTTGATAAAGTATGGAAGGAAGGACTGAAAGTAAAACTGCAAAACATGCATGTTTGTGGAAAAATGTATAAATGGATCAGCCACTACCTTGAGAACAGAACTGCCAGGACAAAAGTACAAGGACAAACAAGCAAAATGATGCTGCTGGAGCAAGGTGTCCCCCAAGGAGGAGTTCTTTCACCAACATTATTCCTAGCATATATAAATGACATCACAGAAAATTTTCCAGCCAGAGTACACCTTTGCAGATGACCTAGCCATATGGACATCTGAAGAATATATTAGTATAGCTAACAGCAAGCCTTATTAGCGCTAGAGGACTGGTCAAAATCATGGCTAGTGAAGATAAGTGAGGAGAAAACAACATGCACAGTGTTCTCCCTCTCAGATACAACTCAGCAACCTAAGCTGGTATTGAATGGAAAAATATTGCGCCATGAAGAAAATCCAAACTATCTAGGAGTCACCTTTGATCGTCGCCTGACATGGAAGACACAGGTTGAGAAAAATCGAACAAGAGCAAGGCAGAGAATGGCAATCATGAAAAAGCTTGCTGGTACAACGTGGGGAGCAGATGAGAAAGTTCTCAAGAAGTTATATACTGCACGGGTGAGGCCAGTACTGGAATATGGCTTGGGCAACAGCAGCTAAGTCAAACTTTAACAAAATAAGTAGAGTCCAAAACCAAGGAATGCGAATCATAACTGGAAGCCTGAAGACAACGCCTATTAATGAACTAGAAAAGATCACTTGTTTACAACCAATGCAGGATAGAAGAGATAGCAGAGCCCAGCAACAAGCAGAAAAATTTAGAAGGTTGACAGACCACCCTATGTACAACAGATTTAATGGTTTTGGAAAGGGAAGACTGAAGCGTAGCAACTTTGTAGAAACTGCAAAATGAAGGATTAGGGCAGATCCTATACTTAACATATCAACAGTCAAGCCCATACACAATGCACACAAGTTCCCAGCTTGGAGACAGCAGCAACTGCCTGAGATGATTGAAAACATTCCTGGTATTGAGAAAAAGAACACTCAGCATGAAACCGAAAGAAGAGAAATAACCCTTAACTACATAAAAGAACATTACCCAAGCAGGAATTGGACCCATGCATATACAGATGGATCAGCCAAAAATTCAATAGAGAATGGAGGAGGAATTCTCCTAATTTTAAAAAATGGAGTGAAAAAAACACATTCAATGGCAACTGGAAAATTTTCAAGTAATTTCAAAGTGGAGGTAGAGGCTTTGAAAACTGCAGCAGAAATGCTCCTGATGGAGGAAAATAAAGAGAAGCAAATAGCTATCTTCACAGATGCAAAGTCAGCTGTCTCAATACTGAAGAGCAATAACAGCACAGAACTAACTGACCTAAGAGCAGCACTCCATGGTCTATGCCAGAAATCCAAAAAAGTTGTAATACAGTGGATCCCATCACATTGCAGTATACCTGGAAACGAAGAGGCTGACAGACTGGCAAAAGAGGGCGGACGACTACCACAGCCTGACATAGACATAACCTATAATGAGGCAAAGAGGTTGATAAAAAGCACTTATAGAACCAAATGGGAATCAGAGCATCCAGGCCATCAGAAGGATGATGCATATTACAAACTCGACCGAAGAGAACAAGTAGCAATCTTCAGACTCCGCACAGGACATAACAGGCTGAAATACCACTTGTTCAATAAACTAAAGATAGGAGATACCGATGAATGTAATTGTAGAACTGGAAAAATGACAGCAAAACATTTGCTGCAGGATTGCCCAACATATGCAGAACAGAGAAAGATATTTTGGCCCACACCTGCTACATTTGAGGACAAGCTCTATGGAGATATCAACAAGCTCAAGTTGACCGCAGCTTACTTTAACTGCATACAGGTTGACATTTAAAGGTGCATGAAGACCCAGAGGCATGAAATGGAATATTGCTTGGATAGCAAATCCATTATGTGGAAAGTCCAAATCGAAAGCTTGCTGTGTGGGCTTCATAAAAGGTGGAAAAGTGTTCTAGTGGCACGAAATGGAATATTGCTTGGATAGCAACTCCATTATGTGGAAAGTCCGAATCAAAAGCCCATTGTGGGCTTCATAAAAGGTGGAAAAGTGTTCTAGTGGCACGAAATGGAATATTGCTTGGATAGCAACTCCATTATGTGGAAAGTCCGAATCAAAAGCCCATTGTGGGCTTCATAAAAGGTGGAAAAGTGTCCTAGTGGCATGAAATGGAATATTGCTTGGATAGCAAATCCATTACGTGGAAAGTCCTAATCAAAAGCCCACTGTGTGGACTTCATAAAAGGTGGAAAAGTGTCCTAGTGGCACGAAATGGAATATTGCTTGGATAGCAAATCCATTACATGGAAAGTCCGAATCGAAAGCTCACTGTGTGGATGTCATCTGCAGACTGCATACTTCTGGTTTCCGGAAGAACAGCCTATGGTGAACGGAAGGCCCAATATACGGAAGTGAGGCTAAGCAGCCATGTGCAGGACGTGACGATTCCTTGGGTGAGCCCAGTACCAGAGCGATGTGTGATGGTTCTGCAAGTATGGAAGCCTCCTTGGATGGCGGGGAATGCCCATGGTCTGCCCCTGCCTTCCCTTGAGGGCTGACCAGGATCTTTGGCTGTTCTATATGGACCAGCTGGGATGGGGGATAACACCACAACAGTGAGAGTCAAACGTCCTAAGAAACCCCCGGGAAGGTTAACCCGGTCAACAAATGCCCGCAGAAGTCTGATGTGTCGGCCTAACGGCGCAAGAATGCAGCTCTGCTGTAAACAGGCACAACGCAATCACATCCGAAAAAAAACTCCGGATGAGCGAAGAAGAAGAAGAAGAATAGTGAAAATCACAACTTATATCTTAACATAGCAAAAACAAAGATAATGCATACAGATAAAACTACTATGGAGAAAGAAATATACATTAATGGGGGAAAATTGGAGGTAGTGGAAAATTTTGAATATCTTGGGTCATTGATTACCAATAACAGTGACACAATGAAAGAAATTAAACGGCGACTATCCATTGCTCTTCAAAGACTAAAACAGATGAATAAATTATGGAGTGGGACAGACAGAACTACAAAAATTAGATTTTTAAGAGCATGCATCTTTCCCATTGCAACATACGCCTGTGAGACATGGACACTTACTAAACAAGCTGAACAGCGCATAAACGCCTTTGAATATAAATGTTATAGACGAGTTCTAAGAATATCTTGGGTAAAGAAAAGAACAAATGCATCCATACTTCAAGAGTTGAATATTGAGGAGGGATGGCTATTAAAGACGATAAAACAAAGAAAATTGAAGTATTTTGGTCACTTGAAACGTCACGAAGGTTTGGAGAGAACAATAATGGAAGGGTATATGCCTGGGAAGAGAGGAAGAGGAAGGCCAAAGAGAAGATGGGTGCAGGATGTGGCGGATGATCTCCAGATGGGTGTATCAGACGCGGGACATCTTGCTTGTGATCGAGAAGCTTTCCGGAAGGTTGTTATGGGAGCGAGGTTCTGCAAAGGACATGCTACTGAATGAATGAACATTACACCTTGCTCTCTCTCGCCTTTGTTTGTAACCCGAGGCACTGTTTGTTACCCGAGACATAAAATTTTCAAAGTTGTTCGTAACCTGAACTGTTCGTAACCTGAGGCGTTCGTAACCCAAGGTACCACTGTACTTACAGAGATATTATGTTAAACATATCTATAATGTGTGAACTACTTAAAGAGATATCATTATGTTAAACATATCTAACTATAATGTGTGAACTGCTTACCGAGATATCATTATGTTAAACATATCTAACTATAATGTGTGAACTGCTTACCGAGATATCATTATGTTAAACATAACTAACTATAATGTGTGAACTGTTTACAGAGATATCATTATGTTAAACATAACTAACTATAATGTGTGAACTGCTTACCGAGATATCATTATGTTAAACATAACTAACTATAATGTGTGAACTGCTTACAGAGATATCATTATGTTAAACATAACTAACTATAATGTGTGAACTGTTTACAGAGATATCATCATGTTAAACATATCCAACTATAATGTGTACTTACAGAAATAACATTATGTTAACCATATCCAACTATAATGTGTGAACAAATTAGAAAGATAACATTGTGTCAATCATGCCAACCTAGGATGTGTAAACAATTTACATAGATAACACTATGTGAAGTATATTCAACAAGGATGTGTTAACTAATTGCAGAGATAGCAACATTAGTTTAATCAACTAGAATGTGTTATAAAAACATTATTTTGAATAACGAAGATGAACAATAGAATGCACAATTTAAGGCCTGGCATATTTCGCTGCGCCTCGTCAAGTACATACAGCAGAAGTTACACAACATAAACTAAAGTAATTAGATAAATTCTTCAAGCTGAAATGTACACATTGACATAAGCCTGGGTCATTGACATTGAGGTGAGTGACCAGGCATGAGGAAGAATGGAGGTGAGAGTGGGAGACAGTAAAGTGACTGACCTGGCTATGAGAAAACAGCCAGTCCTGAGAAATAAAATAGTGAGGGTAGAGGAAAAAACCCCTAGGAGGGATAGGGGGAGAGATACTGTAGTTTTGTGTGAAGTCAAGGGACTTCAGGGCAGTTGATGTGTAGATGCCGAACTGATCGGTAGTCTAAGGAGAAGCGGAGTTAGAGATCTCCGTGTTGTGTTGTTCTCCGAGTTATGAAGACAGGCCTGAACCAGAGTGGGTTCTATAGGGAGTGAGGGCCTAAAACCCAGAGTGGGTTATATAGTTGAGCAGTGGCTCCGACCCAATGTGTGGGTTGTATTGTAGGATTTCCAGCCGTGGATAGTAGCTGGATTACCTGTCTTGTGGATTTGATAAGAAGCAGGCCGTGAGAAGGCATTGATGTGTGCTGGTTAAATTGTGAGGAGGATATTATATTCTATGGATTACATTATTTCTGGATGTATAAACATGTTCCGTCTGTCCGTCTTATTTCTGGAATAAATGATTATGTGCGCCAACTCAATCTGGTTTCATGACTGGTGAAGGTGCATTTTTGGGGTGAGTTGGATTAAGAGACAGTTAGATATCTCAATTGACACACCATGAACATCGTTACCTAGACAACGACCATCACATGACAATATCAAGCAAAGATCATCAAGAACATTGATATTATCATAAAGAACGACGTGTGACACACATATTCACAATGTAATTTCAGTTGTCTACCAGGGTAATTTTAAATTTAGTATCATGGCTTTCTGTTTGCACAAGGCTGGCTGGCTTCTGCTGATTAATGGTGATGACTTCAGCAAACTTTAACAAGCGACCATTTTGTGTGTTAAATAACACACACACACAAAACTCATTGTCCCTATCAATCATGTGACTCATTTCCAAAATGTGTCGTCCAATCGATGATATAGTAGGTTTGTGGTGTGTCGGTTTAGCCAGGTTCCCAGCATCTTTGTGTATTATTGTCAATCCAATAGTACCTGATGAGATGCAGTGAAATATGCCATGCAATAAATCATGCAATCTATTGTTTGTGTCTTTATTTTTCAAATTCACTACAGGAATACATTGTTTTGAATAACAATATTATGTTAAATATCAAGTATTACATTTACCTTACATTTTAGATGATGCAGAAATATGCAACAGAAGACAGATATTTATTTCATCTAATGTGTAATTTGCATCTACTGTACCATAATTTACTTTCCCACATTATAATTTGTAATATAATCTTACTTCAAAATTAGATTCCATTTCTGACCTTTCAGTTGATATCTGGCTGGCTAAAAATGTCACCACCTGAAATACAAATTAACGATCAAGTCAGCTCAGCATGTGAAAAGTGAATATGTCTTTACAGTGAGGCTGGTGTGAAATTATATCTTAACCCAGTAGCAAAGTATCATCGCTACATGGACTGCTGCAGAGCATTCCTTCCCCTCCTAAAGTTCAGAAACAAGTTGGATGTGCATGATCGGTACAAACGAACAGTGTCAACACATCTGTATTGTATCCATTTCTCTGTCTTTATGTTATATATTTTTTTTAATGCTCACTCGCTTTGGACTCAAGCGTTGTCCATGCATGTGTTATTATTTCTAGTGCATTGGACTGATTTCTGCTGTGGATTAGCTTTCCCCTTTACTAGTGACCCTCGCCAACAGGCGAACCCACTCCGACTTCCGAGGTACTTGTGTTTTACATCCCCAAGTTAAGGACGAGGATTAGCATTTTAGTCCAACTGATCGGTGTAGGGGTTGAACCCGCTACCTCGGCATCAGCACACCGGATGTTTAAGAACGAGACATTTATCCATTCAACTATGCTGACCTCAATTTGGTATATCTTCTTCTTCTGCGTTCATCTGGAGAATTTTTTCGGATGTGATTGCCTTGTGCCTGTTTAAAGCAGAGCTGCATTCTTGCGCCATAAGGCAGACACATCTGACTTCTGCAGGCATTTGTTGACCGGGTTAACCTTCCCAGATTTAGTATATAATACATATCAATATTGTAATAATATGCAAACATAAAATATGTGGTGTTGATTCAATTTGGTAAATTATAAATGATTCTATACACAACAAATAGTATAATTCCGTACTAAATTTTAACTTACTTCAAGTATCCTGTTCTTCTTACTTATAGTTAAATAGTGTATGGCGTAGGTCAGCATGGCCAAATGGATAAGAACACAAACACATGTTCCTAAACATCCGCTGTGCTGACGCTGAGTTCAACCCCTACACCGGACAGATGGATTAAAATGTTGACCTCTCGTCCTTGACTTGGGGATGTAAATTACAAGTAGCCCTGAAGTCAGAGTAGGTTCGCCTGATGGCAAGGGACACTGTTAATAGGGAAAGCTAATCCACATGTAAAATTCAGTCCAGCACTACTAGAAGTAGTGGTATGGACTACGCTTGAGTTCAAAGTGAGCGGGCGCTAAAAGAAGAAAAAAATAGTTGATGGCGTTGGTGATGATGTCTGTCCAGTCTTCTGTACTGCCGATGTCAATTACTTGTGAATTGATGTTCGTCCATTCCTGGCCATGATGTCAAATTGCCCATTATCTCTGTTGGTCTTCCCCTGCCTCTCCTCCCTTCCAACAATGCTGTTGTAGTTGTAGCATGGCACGCCCACAGAATGTGGACTATCATCTTCTAATGTAAGTAATAAATAACCAGTTCGCTTTCTGAGTTAAGCTACAGTAACAGTTATAATTATTACAATTATTAACATTAACGTAGTAAGTCAATTAGTTACTAACTAAACAACAGCTTAGTTAGTTAGTTAGTTAGTCGACAGATCATCCTCGTTGCACATCGAACCATTCAGTCCATAAGTGCTCGGATCCCCTCCTCAGCAAATCCCACAGCGTGTAGCGGCTAATGATACCAGTTCTGTGTTGGTTTGTCAATCTTCTTTGGCTTCCTGCGTAGTGTTCTTGTTTGGCCACCCCTCTTTTAATTTGCTGCTCCCGCAGTCTGGCCATTGTTGTAGATTCACAGTCATCACTTGGTTCTCGCAAAAGTCTCACTTCTCGTAGAGCATTCAGAATGTCAGCCTGGTCCATGACGCGTCCGCCCTCCACAGTAGCCTCACCTGCGAGCTTGTCAGCCTGCTCATTTCCTTGTACTCCCGCATGACCTGGCACGAAGATGAAACTAATCTTTGCCAGCCGAGACCGCTTCAGAGGCAGCAACCATTCTCTTCGGATCGACCTCTCTTCTATCCTCTTGATCATGTTCATTGAGTCGCTAAGGAAACAAGCCCTAGTGGATGTCTGTGTCTCGAGCCATGTTATTGCTTTACTTACTGCCATGACTTCCATGGTCAGGCTACTTGTGGTTTCAGTGAAAGCACCAGAGTCCTCCTTCACAATTCTCCCTCCGGCCCGAGCTGTAAAGGCCCATGAGCTTCTCACATGTCGGACGACCGACCCATCTGTGTAGATGACCGCGTCACCGTCTAGCGAATTCTCGAAAATCAACGCTTGTACTTCAGCCTCAACAGCAGCCGGATTTTCTTGTCTGCATTTCCTATCTAGTTGGATGCAAACTGAAAAGGATGTGCAGAAATCTGTTGGCACTTGCACCCACTCCTCGCCAGGTTCTAAGTCCTCAAGTGAACACACCTGTTGAAGAATGTCTTCGGCTTGACCCATCCACGACCGTCCTCTTTTTAACCTGCTGCCCTTCACCTTCCTAATTTCACTAAACAACAGCTTCCTGAAATTGAACACAATTAATACATTATTATTATATTAAATTACACATACGCCATAACATAAACAATTCATTTATTTAATATAATAATTAATTTAATTTAATAATTAATAATCACAGCAATAATTATTAATAATAATATTGGCACTCTTCCGAATTCCGGTCCCAAATAGTTCCGCAGTGAATGTAGTGAATAAGAATCCCTTACAGGACCTCATTGTGTGATTACTTCCGTTTTGACTACTTCCTTAGTTACATATAAATAAATACGGAGATACCGATACTGATACAGAGGCTTTCAATACACTTGTTTCTACTTGATGTAAAGAAATATTATAATGCCAGGCAGACCATCAGCTCGGGTAGAGTGTTACAACTGGATGCTGCGTAACAATCCATTGTTGGGAGGATTTGATGCTCAGGGACAGTCAGTGGTCGTTGAAGCTGACGAGAGCTACTTTTTCCACCGAAAGTACCGCCATGGTCACTTTCGTCGTGGTCAATGGGTAGTTGGCCTGGTTGAACGTGGTAGTGGTGGTCGTTGCTGGTTGAGTTGGAAGTTGTGGAAAGGCGAGATGCGACAACACTGGAACGCATTATAAGTGATCACGTCTTACCAGGAACGACCACTGTCACCGATGCCTGGCGAGGCTACAACAACGTAGGTCAACTAAACCATGGCATCTACGATCATACAGTTGTTGTTCATGCCAATAACTTTGTTGATCCTGTACACAGTGACATTCACACCCAAACAATTGAAGGGTTGTGGGTGCAAGTAAAAAGGAAACAAAGATACCAAGGTGGCACTAGTCGTACAGTGTTTAACACTTATTTAGCAGAATTTCAGTGGCGCCACAGTCACAAAGTACATGTTTTCGGACAATATTTACAACTTTTGTGCCACAATTTCGAGATATAATTTCATATATTGATGCAGGCTGCTGTGGGTCTGATTGATCATTATCATTGTCAGCAGGCTGCTGTGGGTCTGATTGATCATTATCATTGTCAGCAGGCTGCTGTGGGTCTGATTGATCATTATCATTGTCAGCAGGCTGCTGTGGGTCTGATTGATCATTATCATTGTCAGCAGGCTGCTGTGGGTCTGATTGATCATTATCATTGTCAGCAGGCTGCTGTGGGTTTGATTGATCATTATCATTGTCACCAGGCTGCTGTGGATCTGATTGATCATTATCATTGTCACCAGGCTGCTGTGGGTCTGATTGATCATTATCATTGTCACCAGGCTGCTGTGGGTCTGATTGATCATTATCATTGTCACCAGGCTGCTGTGGGTCTGATTGATCATTATCATTGTCAGCAGGCTGCTGTGGGTCTGATTGATCATTATCATTGTCACCAGGCTGCTGTGGGTTTGATTGATCATTATCATTGTCACCAGGCTGCTGTGGGTCTGATTGATCATTATCATTGTCAGCAGGCTGCTGTGGGTCTGATTGATCATTATCATTGTCACCAGGCTGCTGTGGGTCTGATTGAACATTCTCTGAAGCCTTATTTTTATTTGCGCTCCCGTGCTTTGAACTCAAGCGTAGTCTATACACAATACATATTCATGCATTGGACTGAACTTTGAACTCAAGCGTAGTCCATACACAATACATATTCATGCATTGGACTGAACTTTGAACTCAAGTGTAGTCCATACACAATACATATTCATGCATTGGACTGAACTTTGAACTCAAGTGTAGTCCATACACAATACATACTCATGCATTGGACTGAACTTTGAACTCAAGTGTAGTCCATACACACTATTTCAAGTAATGCTGGAATGAACTTTGCATGTGGATTAGCTTCCCCTATTAACAGTGTCCCTTGCCATCAAGTGAATGCACTCCGACTTCAGAGGTACTTGTAATTTACATCTCCAAGCAAGGACGATAGGTCAGCATTTTGGTCAAACTGCCCGGTGTAGGGGTTGAGCCCCTTACCTCGGCATCAGCACACCGGATGTTTAAGAACACGTGTTCTTATCCATTCGGCCATGCTGACCTACAAGTATGGAGTTGAACCCAGGGATCTGAGTCAGAGACCAAATATAACTAGAGAACATTGTCAAATGAATTTTGTAAACATAAACAATACATATTACCATGTTATGAGACACATCCACCACCCACCCACACATCCCCCATTCACCCCAACTCCCCTACCCAACCACACACACAACCCAGATACACATACATGCCTCCACCCATCCACCACATTGTGTGTGTAAGTGTGCATGCATGCAGTGTATGCGAGGGAGTGTATCTTCGGGTGTTATGTGAGTACGTGTGCGTAAGTATATGGATGTGTGTATGTGCGTGGGTATATGTGTGTATTTGCGTGTGTATTCTTCTTCTTCTTCTTCTTCCTTCTTCTTCTTCCTCTTCTTCTTCTTCCTTCTTCTTCTTCCTCTTCTTCTTCTTCCTCTTCTTCTTCTTCCTCTTCTTCTTCTTTCTTCTTCTTCTTTCTTCTTCTTCTTCCTTCTTCTTCTTCTTCTTCCTCTTCTTCTTCTTCCTTCTTCTTCCTTCCTTCTTCTTCTTCCTCCTTCCTTTTTCTTCTTCCTCTTCCTATTCTTCCTTCTTCTTCCTTCTTCTTCCTCTTCCTTTCTCTTCCTCTTCTTCCTTCTTCTTCCTCCTTCCTTCTTCTTGCTTCCTCCTTCCTCCTTCCTTCTTCTTGCTTCCTCCTTCCTTCCTTCTTGCTTCCTCCTTCCTTCTTCTTGCTTCCTCCATCCTCCTTCCTTCTTCTTGCTTCCTCCTTCCTTCTTCTTGCTTCCTCCTTCCTTCTTCTTGCTTCCTCCTTCCTCCTTCCTTCTTCTTGCTTCCTCCTTCCTCCTTCCTGCTTCCTTCTTCTTGCTATCCTCCTTGCCCCGCCTCCTGCTTCCCCTCCTCCTCCTCCTCCTTCTTCTTCTTCTTCTTCTTCTTCTTCTTCTTCTTCTTCTTCTTCTTCTTCTTCTTCTTCTTCTTCTTCTTCTTCTTCTTGGGGAAATGTGTGTGGGTGGGGGATCAGTGGATGTGTGGCGGCATGTATGTTCGTCTGGTTCTGTGTGAGTGTGTGGAGGTATGTGTGGGTAGGTGGGGGAGGTTTGGTGGGTCGGGGATGTGTTGGTGGCTGCGGGATATGAAGGTGGATGGGGGATGTGTCTCACAACATGGCAATATGCACTGTTTATGGTTACAACTTTCATTTGATAATGTGTTTTTTTCTCATGTGAATGTATTCATGCGTAATATGCATTGTTTATGCTTACAAACTCCATTTGACAATGTTTTTTCCCCTATGTTAATGTAACATGCACATTTGATGAATGAAAGATTAGTGATTGAAAGGGCCGAATGTAAGACGGGCCTGCGTGCCCAATTTGTTACCCTTTTAAAATAAAGTTTGTTCGTTCGTTCGTTCGTTCCTCCTCCCTCATCGTCCTCCCTCATCCCTCCCCCTCCTAATCCCTCCTCCTCCCTCCTACTCCTGTCTCCTCCTCCTCTCTTCGCCTCCCTCTTCTTCCCTCCTCCTTCCTCCTCCACCTCCCTCTTCCTCCTCCTTCCTCTACTCCTCCTTTTTCTTCTTCTACTGCTGCTGCTGCCGCCGCTCCATTTACCCAAGTTAATTGTTGGGGGAAGATGTAAAGATCTTTCAAGTGCTCTTTCTAATACTTTTTGTAAGTTGGTCTTCGTTTACCTAAGGTTGTTCTAACCGCAACCAATAAATGATTAGACAGACAGGCAGGAAGGCAGACAGACAGACAGACAGACAGACAGACAGATAGACGGATAGATAGATAGATAGATAGATAGATAGATAGATAGATAGATAGATAGATAGATAGATAGATAGATAGAGAGAGAGAGAGAGAGAGAGAGAGAGAGAGAGAGAGAGAGAGAGAGAGAGAGAGAGAGAGAGAGAGAGAGAGAGAGACTGCAACAAGATCAGAAAAAGCCATTAAGAACTATAACAATTACCTTATGGATCTTGTAATATAATCAAATGCAGATACAGCGCGACATTTGCATATTCATCTTTTTAAAATAGACCAGGAAAAAAAACACGTCGAAAACAGCGGATAAATACGGACATGAAATGACATAAAACAACGTAATGCTAAATGATACAGATGATACTAATTTATTATTATTTATAATTATCATTATAATTTATTTTTTCAAAAAAATCCATATTCTCTTGTCTTAAGTGACCATCCTCATTTCCATTGGTTCTACTGTGTCTACTTGTTCTATATAATACACGTATTGGTTCTACTGTGTCTGCATGTTCTACTGTGTCTACATGTTCTACTGTGTCTACATGTTCTATATAAGACACGTATTGAGAGTCTCCATGGCGAAGTGCTGACACCGTCTGCCTCGCGCTCCGATGGTTGTGGGTTCGATTTCTGTCTACGTCGTTCGGCTCACGAGCGCAGTTGTCTCTGAGGTTCCTAGAGGTGGTCAATGGAGTTACGTTCGTGTTTTGTGGATGCCCTCCGGCCGGTCGTCCTGGGGAGGGAGACCCAGCCATATGAGTTAGCACACGGTGCAATGAAGTCGATCTTCTTGCCCTTTAAGCCCTTTATACGGGTATTTAGTTCGTTTATACGTAAACAGATGCGGTGTTTGTTTTTAATGCTTCCTTAATATAATAAATAATTCATTGCATCATATTTATTTTGAAACTCATATCATTTTAATCGTTTTATACAAACATTATGCCATTATTTCATAGAATAATCATCGAGCTTTCCTCAATATTACTTACTACACGTGCAGTCTGCTACATATATATTAATATAATTGAACAGTCATTGAACTTTCATCATTATGACTGCATCATTATGACTGCATAATTATGACTGCATCATTATGACTGCATCATCATGACTGCATAATGATGTCTGCGTCATTATGACTGCATCATTATGTATGCATGCACATTATGCAACAGCTACCATTGAACAGTTATTGAGCTTTCGTCATTATGACTGCATGCACACACATGCTGTCACATTCGTCATATGACAGTCATTGAGCTTTCGTCGCTGTGACTGTGTAAACAAACATGATGTCACATACGTCATAGAACAGTCATTGTGCTTCCGTCATTATGACTGCACGCACATACATGATGTCACATACGTCATAGAGCAGTCATTGTGCTTCCGTCATTATGACTGCACGCACAAACATGCGGTCACATATTTCATAGAACAGTCATTGAGCTTTCGTCACTGTGACTGTGTGTACAAACATTCTGCCACATATGACATAGACCAGCCAGTCATTACGCTTGCAATATCACAGAGAAAATGGACAATGATGTGACATGAATGTGAATTATTGCGAACCTTTACAAGCGACCCTTTTATAAAATGTTGAGCATGCAATAGCTCAGTGCTCAGAATGCATGCCTGTAATCTGAGTGAGCCGGTCTCTCTGGCTGAGGGGTTACAACACTTTCTCCGTAATCCCGTTTGTCACGCAGAGTTTCGTAGCGGGAGCGAGCTGGGAGCGGTTCGTCCCCCGCTGGTGACTTGCGGGACACTGAGCCGGCCGCTCAGAAAGCAATGGCAAACTACTGAGCGTAATCTTGCCAAGAAATCAACAGACAGCTGAAAGATACTGCTGTTGACAGCGATGTCCTGTAAAGGATATGCGAATAAAAAATAAAAAAATCTGAGTGAACCTGAGTTCGACTCCGCCCCGAGGCAGAGAATTTAGTCAAAAGTGTACATGGCCTCCCCAGTCAATCCAACCTAAAATTTGTATCAGGAGTTGTTCTGAGAAATAAAGACGACGGTCGAGATATTGACCACATACTCATTGAGCACCAATCTCCATACAACTATCAGAATAACACCACATAGCCAGCACTATTTCAGACATAGAAAAGTGTCCTGTTTCCTTCCTTTGACAACAGCCGATCTTTATTTAATATTCAAGCCAGCTTGTGGGCACTGAAATACCAATTAGAAAACCCATTTGAGGTTATAGAAATGTATATATACAGAAGAATAGGTTAGTTTCTATGAAGAAAAAAAAAGTGCGGACGTCCCACAGACATCGCCAATGAATAGGACATTGATGGACAAAATAACAATGATACTAATCAAATATTCTTGCTACATTAAAAGGCTGTTTGTGAAGATGTTGAAGGTCAGCGAATATGAGCTAGATTGCAACACAAGAAGGAAGATTTCAGCAGATGACAGAACATACGTCTCTGATAATTTCCTGGAGAGTGAGAGAGAGAGAGCGAGAGAGAGAAGAGAGAGAGAGAGAGAGAGAGAGAGAGAGAGAGAGAGAGAGAGAGAGAGAGAGAGAGAGAGAGAGAGAGAGAGAGAGAGAGAGAGAGAGAGGAAGAGGGTGGGAAGATTTCAGCAGAGGACAAAACATACGTCTCTGATAATATACCTGGAGAGAGAGAGAGAGAGAGAGAGAGAGAGAGAGAGAGAGAGAGAGAGAGAGAGAGAGCGACAGAGAGAGAGAGAGAGACAGAGAGCGACAGAGAGACAGTGATAATGTACCAGCAGAGAGAGAGCGACACAGAGAGAGACAGAGAGAGAGAGAGAGAGCGCAGAGAGAGAGAGAGAGAGAGAGAGAGAGAGAGAGAGAAAGAGAGAGAGAAAGAGAGAGAGACAGACAAGATAAGTGACGTAACACATATGTCCCATTTCCCACCATGAGATGTATTGGGTATATGGTATTGTGCATTACGTGTGTACACCAACCGGCACCCTATGGCTGATGTCGGCAATATCTCGACCACCGCCTTAGCCTCCCACTAAACTTCATGGTACACATGTCATAATGTGTTTACCTGGGTACCAAGGTACCAAACAACTCTGGGACATAGCCATCTGCCATCACTCCGAACATGCAGTCACGTTCCAAAAACCTCGGGCAGATTCAAAAGCACTTCACACGAAACTCACAGCTCACAGTGTCGCGCCACGCACTCACTCAGTAGCAGGGCGACGGAACCATCAAGCCTCCTTAGTTGCCTCTTACGACATGCCTGGTAGGCTACAGTGTTGCTATTCTTTGCTTCCCTTATGGGCCCCGGCAACACACGGGAGGACTGTATGAAGTGTGATCTGACATTTCTTCACGTCATGATGAAAGGTCATCAAACATTTTTTCTCGATGTCCTCTCCTATCCATCTCTCTTTTCATCTCTCTTTCCAGTTGTTCTGAACTGTTTCTGTTTTTCTTTTCTAATACTGTGACAAAAATGACTAACGCCTCTTTCTTGTGTTTGTGATACGTTGTCTTAGTGTCTTAGAAAGTAAGTTGTATG
Source organism: Cepaea nemoralis (assembly GCA_014155875.1). Taxonomy (NCBI): domain Eukaryota; kingdom Metazoa; phylum Mollusca; class Gastropoda; order Stylommatophora; family Helicidae; genus Cepaea; species Cepaea nemoralis. The sequence goes on along the minus strand of JACEFZ010005575.1, from coordinate 176,766 downwards.
TCTCATGTCTTAGAAAGTAAGTTGTATGTCCCGTGTCTTACAAAAAAAGTTGTATGTCCAAAGTCTTAGAAAGTAAGTTGTATGTCCCTTACAGAACATGACAATCAACCCAAGCATGTATTAACTGTTTATGATTTTCTAGAGACTATTACTGTCGGTAACTGAATTTGTTTTCTGAACGGCCGACACTTATACCATTCAATGCAATGTTTTCCGTAAATAAATTGGAGAATAAAAACACCAAACATCAGGCTGCACACATTATTGCCAGGCTTATTTCACTGCATCTCGTCAGTTGCATACTACAGCATTCTCACACCATAAACTAAAGCAATAAGAACAATATTTCAAACTTAAATATAAATCACATATATTCCCACAGTAATTTGTAATTATCTACCACTGGCAACTTACTGTCTTAACAGACGATAGATTTAAATATTGAGCACAACCCACTGCTGACAGGTTGTGCTCAATGTTTATACCCTCCCAATTGCGCTCTTCCGCCCGAAGCCGTTGGCACAATGTGGGGTGTCGGGTTTGGTAAGCGCCGCCCAACGATCGAGGCTAACAGAAATGATGTTGGATGGACTGGTGCAGGTGGTGTCGAGCGAATATCATCAGCAAAATAAGCGTTTAAACGGCTTTAAAAAAAGTCGCTTAAAAGTCGACAAGGTCGACTTCATTGCACCGGGTTTATCCCATATGGCTCGGTATCTTCCCGCAGCGTGGAAAGCGTCGCACAAAGCACGAATGCCGTAGCTTTTTTTAGCGACGACCCACAGGAGTCTCTGAATCATTTAACTCGTAAACCGGCCCGGAATCGAACCCACAACCTTCGAAGCACGAGTCAAACGGCTTGATCACTTCGCCACAGAGACTCCCACAGAGACAAAAAAATAAAGTAACGTAAACAAAACGATACAAAGGATCTCTTCATTGAGTAAAATCTTCTAACAATACAAAATAACATTGATTACAAAAAAGGCAATCAAAAGTTAGCTAATTTATCTTGTCGCTTTCGCTTAATTAATTTATGAAAATTGAAAAAAAAAAATTACCCCATTTCGCCGGTGGGGAATCGAACCACGGTCTCCTGCGTTACAGGCGGAGATAATTACCGCTATGCCACTGAGAACACGACGAAAGTTTAACAAAAATATGTCATGTAGTTAGTCCCGATGATATCACATAGACTTGCCTTTGACCCATTGCCTTTGACCTATTACCTTTGACCCATTGAGGCTCTGTAAGATATACCAAAATCACGTATTCACTGCGGAACTATTTGGGACCGCAATTCGGAAGAGTGCCATAATATTCAATAAATAATTAATCTCAATACATCAGTTATAATTGAAATAGTAGAGATTTGAGCGAGACCGTTGGGTTTCATTGTTTCAACCTTATCTATGGATACTCTCTTGAAAAGTTTATATAAATTGTATTAGAAAAGCAAAGATACCTTCTCCTGTACCTACCAATACCAACTGACAACAGCCAGCCAACCAAACTTGAAAACTCGGAACCTCGAAAAAAGCTGTCTGTTTGCTTGAACTTTTAATAAGTTAATGTACACATAATGGATATAATTCGAAAGTATAGTTGAGCCTATATCAGGAAGATATATAAATGACTGCAACTGTAACCCGGGTGGTTTTCAACTTGAAGCGATAAATCCGGGTTTCCTCTTTGACCGATCACAAACATAATTACATGATAAAATGGCGAATGGCGTGTTGTGGGCAGGGTGGCCAGGTCACTGTGTTCGTTTCAACCAGAAAAAAGACAAACAAATGTTCATGCATTTTTTATATCACACTCAAAGATGTGATTTTATAGAAGAATGATGAGAGTAGCGTGGAGAAGATATAATCACAGACAGATTAATGAAGATATCTTGAAAGAGGTTAACTCAGAGAGAGAACTGGTTGCTTGCATTAGATGTAGACAATCCACATTCTTTCCGTATGTCATCGGAATGCTGGAGTACTATCATTCTGAGCCGATGATGGACCCTACCATAACTTCTTCTTGTGGTTGAAAGGGGTAGGGGTAATGGTGACATCGAAAAACAAAAACGAGACAGAAAGTTGTGAACAGACATGATCATCAACGCCACAGGGTTCCAAATGTTGCTGTTTGTAGCCGAGGCGCGGTGTTGGGGTGAGCGCCCAACATTGCTCAAATACCTCAATGGCTCGTGAATACATAACCCATGCAGCAAAAGTCCAACTCCTGGCCTTCACGCGGCGGACCTGTTTAAACTAACAGGAGAAGGGGCGACGGCGAGTCTCTGGCGCCGGAAAATAACCAGTATGCTCTAGATGTGTATGCACGTACATGCATGCGCAGACAGGCGTGTGCGCGCGTACACATCTACACTCGAGTGAGACCACAGTCTGCTCTAGCAAAGAAAGGTGCTGAAGACGGAGGCAACCAGCCAAGAGGCGCACCACAGAAATCAGGATGCCACGCAATCACGCAAAATGGAATATGTCGACTACTGCTAATCGTTATGGTGCTCGCCCTGCTTTGGACCCCCAGGCAGATGCAGTGCCGGGCCCTATGTCTCGAAAGGGTCCAACCCCAACTACTGGAGGTCCTTCTCAGATGTCCTGTGGAGCCAGGGGACATGAGAATAGGACGACTGGCTGTCAAAGACTCGAACGCAACCCCTCCACCGGGGAGAGCAGTCAACCTCGAGGTGACCAGGAGGTGATACGGTGCCCGAGGGAAGGGCAGGGGAGATGATGAAATGAGAGATGGTTAACCATTCTCTCATGAGACACGCAGGCGTTGTTCAGAGAGTTAGCACTCTGATCACGACAGCATCACGCCTCGTGGTAGCCACGGAGAAGTTGAGTGCCCACTCAACATACCACGGCTGCGATCAACGTGCCATGTGAGGTAACACGCACCAAGGTCAAGGTCGATCCGCGTGGTGTGTGACCACGGGATGAGAGAACGGCAGACCGGGGACGGGACTTGTGGTGTGCACATCGTAGAATAGCGATAGGGGTTTTTTGTGTAACCAAATAGATAGAAACTTAGCATAGGCGTTAGCAATTAGTGATAGGTAACTCTGCGGCTTTGTGTGTGGGTTTAATAGCGACTGTAATATGCTTGTAGCGAGCCAACGGCAATAAAATGTACCATGTATTTTCCTCGCACACGACTTGCAAGTTTTCTTGTATGGTGTGGGAGAAGTATCCGACGATGCCTGTCAGATGAGTTGTTGACAGGCAAGGATAATTGTGGTGTCAGAAGTGAAGCTTGAACGAAAGTTCAAGCTAATCCACTCATCCACGGCTCCAGACTAGGGTTTAATTTGTGTCAGTGACGGTAATTTGTGCAGACAAGTGCAGTTGCGGGCTAAAATTGTGCCTATCGTGACGAAATATATTGTGTAATTGTGTTTATGAAATGTTTATTTAGTGAAATCATGTATTCTTCAAAGCTGTAAGTAGTAATATTCTTATTTTCTTATATTTATATATGTATTTACCAATTTATTTATGAATAAGTACCAAAGATGATTCATGGCGGAGCGATACACAGCCAGCCGACATTATCGATTTTTGTAAGCTAAATATAGCGCTGAGCCTCTGACGTAGGATAATTGACACGCAGTTGTCCTGGGTCATTCGCATTCAGCAATCGAGTGTTTACAAAATCGTCAAGCTGCTGCTCGCCTGAATCTGTACTTTATATTATTTATTAATTGTTTATTTGAGTTGGTAAATGAATATATTTATTTATTTGAACATTATTATGGTAATTTTATTTATTTAAAAGAAGTTATTCATATTTTGATCGTACTTTTTCTTTGTTTACCGTCACGATGGAACTATTTTTGGCCATGCAGATCAAACTTGAGCTGCACAACACTTACATAGATTAACTCGGTTAGTGACGAAAGGCAGATACGGATAGAACGAAGACAGGACATTGACATTAAATATTAAGTAACACAAATTCTAGTTGTTCGTGGGCAAGTCATTGTCATTGTCCTTAGTTGTCGGGAAAAGCATTGCGTTTACCAGTTGGTAATTATTGCTGCTCTGTAAATCAGGGTGAACAACAGCTGAGCAGTTAACACATGTGTATGTGGGTGTACCAAACAAGTTGTCCTGATTACTAAACGTGTGTCTATGCCAAAGTGCCAAACAAGGTGACCTGTGTTGCCGGATTCCTGTTCCCTGATTCTCGGGAACATTAAGTTGAGTATACCCAATATTTTTGGCATGCAATGTTATTAATAGTGCATCTCTTTTTCAGCTTGTGAGACACTAGCATATTTTTGTACTCTAATTTTGCAGAGAAAACATTTTTCAGCAAATATACTGAGAGTACAATTAGTAGTGCTCAGGGAGCAACAAACATAACATATCAAAGATATATAAGTGAATAAACAGTGCAGTGTAGGTCAACTCAAGCATTACTCAACATCATGGCTACGTTAGCTGATTTCGTAAAAGCAGGGAAAGAAATGCAATATACAGGTAAAGAGCTAGAAGAATATGCTGATAGGAAATTTAAAGAAGCAAAAGATGCAGAGAGAGACGAACGCGCACGGGAAAGAGAACAAGAAAGACAGCATCAAAAAGAGATGGCACAACTAGCTGAGATAACAAAACAAAAACAGCTAGAAGATGACAAAGAGATTAAACAAAAAGAATTAGAGGTTAAACAACAACAGTTAGAACATGATAGAGAGGTTAAGCAACAACAGTTAGAACAGCATAAGGAAAATAAACAGAAAGAAATAGAGATTAAACAGAAAGAACTAGAATTAAAGCAAAAGCAACTAGATCAGGAGAAAGAACTAAAACAAAAGACATTAGATCAGGAGAAAGAACTAAAGCAAATAGAGATAGATGAAATGGCAAGAGTTAAGGAAAAACAAATTCAGGTAGAATCAGAGACACAGTTAAAGATGAAAGGTATGGATGTAGACTCACACGCAGAGATCTCTGCCACTAAATTAAAAAGTCAACAAGAGGAAAATAAGTTCAATAAATACAAAAACATTATCAAACCATATTGTAAAGAGGATTCCATATCAGCCTGGACAGAGAATGTAGAGTATCAATTCAAATATCACCAAGTTCCAATAGAGATGTGGGCTATGATTTATATGAAAAATTTGAGTGGTGAGCCCCTTAAAGTGATAGAATCTATACCAATTGAGCTTAGATCTGACTATCAATACATCCATGATAGGATTATGCAGCACTTTTTACTTAATGCCCCTGGGTATCAGGTTCAGTTCTCAAATTTAAAACCTAAACCTAGTGAGACTTTTATTGATTACATCTCAAATGTTCAGAGTGTACTAAATAGGTGGCTTAAAGCAGCTAACATAGGAAAAGACTTTGATAGATTAAAAAATTTAATAGCTATGGATAAAGTTATATCCACGATACCATCTCCTTTTGCTAAATTTTTGCAGCAGTCAGACATTGAAAACATCGAGCAGTTTGAAAAAAAAGGCTCAGCATATTTTTCTTCTAACAGAGATATTTTTAAGACTTCAAATGACTCTGAAATAGTTTCCTTTGTGAAAGACCAACCAAAAAACTATCAGAGTAACAGAAAACCCTTTCAGAAACACGACATCAAAGATAGGAAAGTGTCAAAATGTATTTACTATCAACTTTTGCATGACACTTACTCTATGTGTGACAAATCGCCAAACTATCCGGCGCATCTTGAAAATGTTATAAAGAAACAACAAAATAAAAGATCTGCATACAGGCGTGCAATCAAATGTTTTTTTTGTTCCAGCTATGGCCATTATTCAAATAAGTGCCTTGGCCGCCAACGTATGAAAGCCAACAATGCTATTTTGATTGATACTTCTTCTGATAGTGGTAGTGAGACTGAGTGTGAAGTTGAGAATGTATTACCTTTCAAAGAGTCTGAAGATGTCTGTTGTGTGAACGATGTGTTAAGCTTTGACAATTGTGACCAATGTTACCAATTTCATGCAGACGGAAAATTAGAATGTGGACATACAGTACCATGCTCAACTGAGAGTGTAAATGCAGCATTAGCCTCCAGAGGCAAGTTAGTGTTCCACAATGCAATGGTCAACGACAGACCATGCCAATGTTTGCTGGACAGCGGCAATACCCTTATTGGTCTTAGAAAGGATCTAGCGAGTCCAGGTGATTATACAGGCGACTCTATTAAATGCCGAACCTTTTCGGGTAACATTGAAATTTACCCTTTGGCCAAAGCCCGTATTAACACTCCTTTCCTTTCGGGTACCTTTACTTGTGCAATACTTGACAACCCTTGTACTGATTTGATTTTGGGTTGCTTACCCCAACTGAAACAATGTACTAGTGATGAAATAGCTGCATGGGAAAGATTAAATGCAGCTAATGCAACAACCAGAGCAGACACTGTAAAACATCAAGACACACTACAAGATGAGAGACTACTGTTGCTTTCTCCATCTGGCACAGATGATACCAACAGACAGAAATTCATAAAACAGCAGAAAAATGATCCTAGTGTGTCTCCTTATTTAAAATTAATGAAAGAAAGAGCCAAAGTAACCAAAAATGTCTCAGGGTTCTTTAAACCTAATAATGGCTTTCCTACTAGATATTTTACAACTGATAACCATGAGAAACAGCAAACGGTGCGACCTGTACAACACCGCCTAACTGTGCAAAAAACTGCACATGAGTCACCGCTTGCTGGTCACCGGGCAAAAAACAAAACCAGGCCTAGATTTCAGACTCATTTTCATTGGCCAGGGTTTTTGAATAATATGAAATTATTTTATCGTTTTTGTAATGTCGGTCAACAATTATTACATAAGATTAAACATCCCACAGCTAAAGTACTACCTTCTACTCTGGCTTCTAGACCTTTGAGAGGGAGACTCAAATGTACCAATACACAAACAAGGGTGCTTGAACAATTGATCGTAAACCAGATCAAAACATACTTCACTTACTTCCAGACAAATAAAATGGCAAGGACCATTCAAGGTGGTACGTAAGATTTCAAATGTTGACTATGAAATATCGATAAACGGACACTTAAAGATATCCCATGTCAACAGGTTGAAACTTTACTGTTCACGACAAGAGACAGGAGTAGAAACAGACGAACACAGTGCACCCACACCTAATGATAAGACGACAGACGTACATAGCGCAACTACACTAAGTAGCGGGACTGGCAAATCCGACAAGATGCATACATTTAGTGAGCTTACAGAATACGCATGATATATGTTTCCATACTGATGACTGGACAACACACTGACTGAAACTAAGACATGTCTTTGACAGAGTGCGACTCTTCGGTCTCACTGTCAAACCGAGCAAAGTTGAATTAGGCCTAAAAGAAATTCATTTTTGGTTCATGTCATGTCACAGGGTCAACTTAAGACCGACAATAGAATTATTACAAAAAATTATGAATCTGACCATGCCTACCACAAAGCAGCAGGTCAGAAGCCTTTTGGGATTATTATATTACTATAGCAAACTAATATCAAATTCAAGGGAAATTACAATTGTATTTTCCAATGTTTTAAAAACATCTGTAAAATGAAATGTTAAAGATGCATTATTAATTTCTGCATTGTCAAAATTGAAAATCCTTTTTAGTAATATTCCAATCCTCCGCTTGCCTAATCCTAGGCTCGTTTATTATTCTAGGACAGATGCCAGCAGTACTAGACCAATTTTTTGAGGGCATCTTCTACCCGATTTGCTACGTGAACCGTAAGATCACACCTGCTGAGTCCAGATATCCCATATCAGAGTTGCAAACCCTAAGCGTCATCTATGCGGTGAGAAAGCTCCATCGATTTCTGGTGGATGTTCACTGCATTGTCCAGACCGACAACTCCCCGATCACGGTCATACAGAGTGGTGTGCATCGAAATGACCGGATATACAGGTGGTCACTAATTTTACCATCTGAGGTAGAAATACCTGAAATTTCACATAGAAGTGTAGAGTAGTAGTTATTAAATGAGTACATAATAATATTCTATGTGAAATATGTTACATATACATCGACATTATGTGCTTAATCATGTACCAAGAACAGTGAACTATCATGTGTCCGTAGACATCAAGTGAAGAACTGTGCTCCAAAAACGTAGATATCACCGTGTGAACTGGGACAGCTCATTACCTATGTCATATATTTTTGAAGGGAGTGGGAGATCACTGTAGTGCATGCCCCATCTCTAACAAAAGATGTAGAGCCCCATCCTCTTCTATCTTCAATAACCCCAGAATATGAACCTTGAGTTATCTGCAGGCCTCGTTTTGTTAAGTATTGTCTAGGAGATATAGATTATGGCCCTGGTAAGAATGGTAATTTACTAATTGGGAATCTGCCCCTTCTCCAATGATTCTTTAGCTCTGGAGCCCCCTTTTAGTTTATCAAATCTGAGGAAAGTCAGGAGAATTTTCTCAGCCTGATTTAGATGAAGAAAACATGGATGTTGAGCAGTTGATAGGTATAGAGTCTTTTATTTCCCCCTTTTAGTAAGTCATTATGAGTTAATTTATCTTTTAACAATCAAACACATAATCAATCACATTAGATTTTGACAACATGATGTACAAAGAAGTTGTTGACCAGATAGGTTTGAACTTGACAAATTAACAGAAGGTCAATTCATGTTAATCATTTATTGACTGGCCTGAGCCTTCTGGTCAGTACATACATCTCTATTGTGATTTACACAAAGTAATAGAACAGTTGCACATTGGACCATTGTCCCAGACAATCAATAACAAGCATCAATATATGAAATGTCAACAAGTGTGAAAACATAGTAAACATTTTGATGTTGTACATATTAAGTATGATAGTGTTGTCATCAACCATTAACTATCAGTTTCCTGAGATTGGGTGTGGTGTATACCAAGTAAAATGTAACCTGGTGACTGGAGGATTAGGTAAGCCAGGGTCCATTGACTGATGGATCCACGTCAGGTCTGCCCGTATAGCTCCACTGAAGGCCTCCCCATGCTCTGCTCATAGCGAAGTCATCCTCCATCTCACTTGTGGTTCATCTCTTTCTCTCGGCTTCCCTCTCTCAGGTCTGATTTAGGTGGTTAGTTTGCTGATGTGTTGGGTGGTTGTTGGTATGTAGCCACCAAGATCACTCGGATCCAGACTTTTGCTTTGTCCATTGAATTTTTGATCACACAATCTTCTCACATCCGTCCATGGAGCGAAGTTCAGACAAAAGTGCGGGCTTACTAACATTTCTGATGAAATAGGGATATATGTTAATTATGCACTGGCGCGAAGGCGGGTCAGGTGGTTTTCTCATCCAATGATTTTCCGAGCTTGGTCTGATGAAATCCTTCTAAGAATCCACGTCATTTGTCACTTGTTCAGTTCCAGTTTCGATGTTAAGTTTTAAGTCCCAATCTCCAATTGCGTTTGTGAAGTCAATTTCTTTTAATGTTGTTTCCTCTTTTTGCGGCATTTGTTGATAAGATGAATAATGTTGGCTGCGTTATGCCACATGGCCCCACTCCAGATTGTTCTATGGTATGGAACTATGTTTCCAACATTTTCAGTTATCAAGCTGTTCCCATTTGTCCTCCCCTGTATTCTCTTCTGCATCTGATTGACCTGGTTCATCAGGCACTGGGTGTCGACTCAGGAAGTCCGCTCCCACATTCATTTTCCCAGGAACATATTCAACCTGGAACGAGTAAGGTTGAAGAAGCAGCGACCACCTCATAAGTCGGGCATTCAGAGTCTTAGATGCTGCGAGAAACATGAGTGGTTGATGGTCACATTGCACTGTGAAATGTTTGCCATATAGGTATGCTTGAAATTTCTGTACACTCCATACGAGCGCAAGACACTCTCTCTCGATAGTACTGTAATTTCTCTCTGCTGCATTCAATTTCCTGCTAGCATAGGCTACAGGGAATAGCTCTGATGTTACATCTCCCTTTCTCTGCAACAGCGTTGCCCCAATTCCTATGTTACTGGCATCGGTGCGCAGCACGAATGGTTGGTCGAGGTCTGGTAGATGTAAGACTGGATGAGCAGTTAATGCCTGCTTTAGTGCTGTGAAAGCTCTCTCACAGTCAGCTGACCAAGTGACTTTCTCTGGTTTCCCCTTTTTGGTAAGATCCGTTAAAGGTGCTGACAGAGTATTGAAGTCCTTGATGTATTTTTGATAGAATCCACATAAGGATACAAATGATCTTACATCCTTCTTTGTTTTTGGACGAGGTGCTCTCTGGAGTTTGTCCACATTTCCCTCTTGTGGAGTTATCAGTCCATGAGATATCTTATGACCTAGAAAGTCCAATTCTTGGAATCCTATCTGACACTTCTTTGGTCTAGCCGTCAATCCAGTTTCTCTGAGGCGCCTGAACAAAAGATGCAGGGTTTCTACATGCTCTTCAAATGTTTCAGTTGCGATCAGGATGTCATCCATGAAGTGACTGATGTCTGGATGCTGTAGTGGGTCAAGTAATTTTCTCATCATACGTGTAAAGACGCTGGGAGCATTACTTAATCCGAATGGAAGAACGTTGAACTCATAGTGTCCTCCAGGCGTGCTGAAAGCTAACCATGGTATAACTTCCGGTTTTACAGGAATCTGGTAATATCCCTTACTGAGATCAATCCTAGTAAAGTACTTAGCTCGGTTGAGTGCTGTGAAGAGTTTATTCTGATCCGGCAGAGGTTCTGCTTGGAATTCAGTTATAGCATTGAGCTGTCGATAATCGATGCACAATCTATGTTCTCCGCTTGGCTTTCTCAATAAGACGACGCTAGCACTGTAAGGTGATTCAGATGGTGAGATTATTCCTGCGGTGAGCAGCTGTTGTATTTCTTCCTCTAAAGTCTTTTGCTTTGCATAAGGAACTGGGTAAGTCTTGACTCGCACAGGCACTGGGTCATTTAACTTCATGTCAAATTCCTCCAAATCAGTTCTTCCTGGCTTATCAGTAAGTACTTCTGCATATTTTGCCATAAGTTCCCTAATCTGCTTTTGCTGATCCTTTGTTAAGTTGGGATTGATTTCCACATCCTTAAAGGTCTCTTTGGCTTGCAGTTGGCACTCGACTCCCATTGTTGATCCTTCTTCGACTTCAGTAGCCACACTCATGGCCATCAAATGTGCAGGTTCGGTGGTTGAGGGTCTTTCATGATATTTCTTCAAGAGGTTTATGTGAAATACTTTCATCTTGCCTTTGACTGAAATTCTGTAGTTGGTACGTGAGATCTTCTCCGTCACTACATAAGGTCCTCTCCATCCGATTTGCAGCTTATTCTGACTGGTTGGAAGCAGCAACATCACCTTCTCTCCTACCTCTAACTCTCTATCCTTTGCCTTGCGGTTGAAGTTACGAGCAATTCTTCGTCTGGCTTGACGTAGATTGACATTCGCTTGTTTCCAACTGTGTTGTAAACGATTTTTCAACTCGGCAACATATGTTGATGCAGTCACGACTGTATCATCTGTAGTATTATCAGTCCACGTTCGAAGTAACGCCTCCAGTGGTCCTTTGATTGGTCGTCCAAACAACAGTGTGGCTGGAGCAAAACCTGTTGAGTGATGGGGTACTTCCCTGTAAGCGAATAAAGCTGCGGGTAAATACAAGTCCCAATCCTCTGTCTTCTCCTGGGCAATTTTGCGCAGGATACTAATCAATGTCCCGTTCCACCTTTCCACAAGTCCATTTGACTGAGGGTGATATGGTGAACTGAAGATATGGCGTGCATGAAAAAGTCTGAAGGTCTCTTCCATGAGCTTACCACGAAACTCTGAACCGTTGTCCGTCAAGATCCTTTGTGGGAATCCTAGACGTGTGAATATTCCTAATAATGCATCAGCGACGTGTTTGGAGTCACAGCTGGGCATAGGAACTGCTTCGGCCCACATGGTTGTTGTGTCCACAAGCGTTAATATGAATCGGTTTCGCCTCTTCGTTGCTGAGAGAGGTCCGATTATGTCTACTGCCACTTTCTCAAATGGAATTCCAGTGATTGGCGATTCACCCAACATTGCCGGTGGTGTCCGGTGTTTTGGTGATACTTTCTGACACTGTGGGCATGATTTTACAAACCGTTGTATGTCTGAGTTCATCCCTGGCCAAAAGTAGTGAGTGGTAATCCGCTGTGTAGTAGCGTTGATACCCATGTGCCCACTGAATGGTAGACTGTGACCCATCTCTAAGATCTGAGTCCTGTATTGAGTTGGTACAACAAGTTGATTAAACTCTTGTCCAGCTCGTCCTGCTTTTCTGTAAAGAAGTGCTGACTTCATGAACAGATCACCTTTACGTAGAGGTAAATGTGATTTTGGCAGTTTTCTGAAGCAGGGTTCCAAGGTGCTGTCGGCTTCTTGTGCCCTCTTCAGTTCCTCCGTTCGAGGGATTGGCGTAGTTGTTTCTGGAGTTTTTGTTGCCTGTGATCGAGTGGTCATGGTCGCCATCGCCACAGGTTGAACAGGTTCTCCTAGAACGATAAATCTACGGCCGAGGATTACAGGATATATCGGATCGTCCAAGATTGCTGCCTTGATCGTCCCGGTGACATACCGCGAGGCTATGTTCACTTTTGCCACTGGAAGAGACATATTTGTTGAACTCTTCAGTGGTCCCTGCAATTCCACTATTTCCTCTGTCACCTGTTCAGGGTGAACCAAGGATGATGAAACAACACAGTCATATGATAATCCAGTATCATATAAACAGGTCGTTTGGAATCCATTTAGCAAGATGGATTCTACAACCGGAATACGAGATGATGTGTCTTGATGAGGTGTCTGTTTGGACGTTTCACCAGTGCTCACTTTTCTCTCTTTTCGGTTGGCCAAACATGCCGCTGTGTGTGGAGGTGGCTTCTTTCTGCAACTCTGAAATGTGTGACCTTTAATTTTGCAATGGGTACAGAATGGTTTGTCCTCCTTCGGCGCTGTTTGGACTGAGTGTTGAGTGTTTTTCGGGGATTTCCCCTTTTTCCCGGTGGCAACAGTGTTTTCACCCTCTTTTGGCTGTGGAGTTTTGTTTTGAGAGGGGGTGTTGTTCGAACGTCCCTTTCCTCCCATCTCCTTTTGAGATTTCTCAAATCTCTCTGCCAGGATGATTATAGTTTCCAGGCGGTCAGCCCCGTTTTGGGTTAGGAATGCCTTCATTTCGTTCTGCATTTTCCCCTTGATCTGATCAATGATAATCATTTCACGGAGTCCTTCATAATTTTCCTCAAATCCTCCCAAGCAAGTCCATCTTTGTATGTATGACTTCAGTCTATCGACTAGCTGTGCGTAGCTCTCACCCGGTTCCTTCCTTGCGGCTTTGAACCTGAGTTTATAAGATTCGGCGTCCACTTCGAATCGGCTCAAGAGTGCCGTCTTGAGTGGTGTGTAGTTCTGTTGTTCCTCTCTAGTGAGTCTTGAGAACACTTCATACGCCGTGGATCTTAAGGCTTGCGCTAACTTCGTCGCCCATCTACTTTCTTCAAGCCCACAGCTGACAGCCATTGCCTCGAAGCGTGATAAAAATCCTTCGATGTGGTCAGTCTGTTCATTAAAGGGGTCCAGAGGAAATGACATAGCTCCTGAATTAAGTTGAGAGACGTGAGGTGGTTCTGTCACTGGCGATCCTGATGAGGTTGAGGGTGTAGGACCACTCCCTTTCTCTATTCTCCGGATCTCCACTTCAATCTCCATTCTCCTCAACTCCAGTTGGTGTTGACGCTCTCTCTCCTTATCTTCCATTTCAGCCTGTAGTCGTTTCTCTTTCTCCTCCAATTCTGCTTGAAATCGTTTCTCTTTCTCCTCCAATTCTGCCTGAAGCTGTTTTTCTTTCTGAGTCAATTCAGCTTGAAGTCTTTCCCTTTTGTCAAATGCATCCGAAACATAGTTAGCTAGCTCAAGGCCATCTAACCCGCATTCCCTACCTGTTTCTGTTATTTGGGCTCTAAACTTTGCAGTTTCCGCCATGTCTATATTTTATTGCTGTGCTCTGATTAACAATATAATTGCAGCTAGTCTGATCCGCGTACGCTTGTCAGTCCCTGATCTGCAAAGATACAACAGAGCATGTGCAATATTAAAAACACCCTATGTTATGTCTGTCTGTCAATGCTGGAAAAGCCAAAGGCAGCAGGCACTGAAGTAACCACAATTAATTCCTAGTAAAGAAAAGAATCTGAAATTAGACAGAGTTTTCCCAACGGATAAGATTTTCCGGTGGTTGATGAAATGCTGTTAAGTTCAGACTTCACAGGAATAGAACACCTTCTCTGGAAGAGAAGTAGTGTTGGTAGAGTAGATACACACTATATATTTCACCTGGAGCACCTCTTTCTGAAGTAGAAGCAATATATGAACAAGGCTCCTTCTCCAGGAGTAAAGATCAGTCACCTATTCTTATCTATCTATAAATGTCATTCATATCATGTGGCTGTCAATCAATACCCCACATGGTATCTGTTAAACATTCTAGAAAATGACAATGTTCAAAATCTAAAGATAACTGTGTTCATGTATTTTTAGTGTGATTGTTTAAAGGTTAATATATGGGAACCATCCAGGACGTAGCCCACAATATGTCATATATTTTTGAAGGGAGTGGGAGATCACTGTAGTGCATGCCCCATCTCTAACAAAAGATGTAGAGCCCCATCCTCTTCTATCTTCAATAACCCCAGAATATGAACCTTGAGTTATCTGCAGGCCTCGTTTTGTTAAGTATTGTCTAGGAGATATAGATTATGGCCCTGGTAAGAATGGTAATTTACTAATTGGGAATCTGCCCCTTCTCCAATGATTCTTTAGCTCTGGAGCCCCCTTTTAGTTTATCAAATCTGAGGAAAGTCAGGAGAATTTTCTCAGCCTGATTTAGATGAAGAAAACATGGATGTTGAGCAGTTGATAGGTATAGAGTCTTTTATTTCCCCATTTTAGTAAGTCATTATGAGTTAATTTATCTTTTAACAATCAAACACATAATCAATCACATTAGATTTTGACAACATGATGTACAAAGAAGTTGTTGACACAGATAGGTTTGAACTTGACAAATTAACAGAAGGTCAATTCATGTTAATCATTTATTGACTGGCCTGAGCCTTCTGGTCAGTACATACATCTCTATTGTGATTTACACAAAGTAATAGAACAGTTGCACATTGGACCATTGTCCCAGACAATCAATAACAAGCATCAATATATGAATGTCAACAAGTGTGAAAACATAGTAAACATTTTGATGTTGTACATATTAAGTATGATAGTGTTGCATCAACATTTAACTATTAGTTTCCTGAGATTGGGTGTGGTGTATACCAATGATAAAATGTAACCTGGTGACTGGAGGATTAGGTAAGCCAGGGTCCATTGACTGATGGATCCACGTCAGGTCTGCCCGTATAGCTCCACTGAAGGCCTCCCCATGCTCTGCTCATAGCGAAGTCATCCTCCATCTCACTTGTGGTTCATCTCTTTCTCTCGGCTTCCCTCTCTCAGGTCTGATTTAGGTGGTTAGTTTGCTGATGTGTTGGGTGGTTGTTGGTATGTAGCCACCAAGATCACTCGGATCCAGACTTTTGCTTTGTCCATTGAATTTTTGGTCACACAATCTTCTCACATCCGTCCATGGAGCGAGTTCAGACAAAAGTGCGGGCTTCTCAACATTTCTGATGAAATAGGGATATATGTTAATTATGCACTGGCGCGAAGGCGGGTCAGGTGGTTTTCCCATCCAATGGTTTTCCGAGCTTGGTCTGATGAAATCCTTCTAAGAATCCACGTCATTTGTCACTTGTTCAGTTCCAGTTTCGATGTTAAGTTTTAAGTCCCAATCTCCAATTGCGTTTGTGAAGTCAAGTTCTTTTAATGTTGTTTCCTCTTTTTGCGGCATTTGTTGATAAAATGAATAATGTTGGCTGCGTTATGCCACAACCTACTAAGCTCCATTCCGGTGTATCATTTGTGTTAAGCACAGAAAACAGTGTCAGAACAATACATAATTACAGACACGAAGATACTGATCTGCGACACCAGCGAACTCTACAGATGCACTACCGATAAGACACGAGTATGACTGTGCAATGTATTTCAGATACCCAGGCCAAGTGTGTATATAGAGTATGCCTAGAAAACCAATGCACAAACATGAAGGCAACAACTAACCTGAGGTAGCTGAATACCATGTATATACACTTATTGTGATATGTAATATAACATTTTAAGATAGAGATAAATTAGAGGTACAATTAGGAAATATAATACTTTTCATTTATTTTAATATTTTAGATAGTTCAGTGATTGACCCACTTACTTAGCTTAAAATTAAATGAGAATATTAATTTAGACGTAATAATAGTTAATTACAAACTAGAGTAAAGTTGTGATAGGAATAGTACCATTTAGGTTGTTTTTCACTTAGCTTCATTTCAGTTCAGTTCATTCCATCCTAATGAACCATACCATCTAGCAAACATTACCATTTACTAGTATCATCTTTTTATATCGTAATAGGATAAAAATATTAGATAATTGGACATACATCATTTAGACGATTTAGATTACGAACATCGGTCATATATCTTGTTTTGCAATTAAAAACATTAGGTATAATTGTGTTATATTTCACATTACCCATTTTTATAAAGGTACATAATTTGTTTTCACATTACCCACTTCAGAAAGATACATAACTCATATCACATCAATTTCATTTAATTAGTGAGATTACATCCCTTAGAATAGATAAAGATTAGGATTAATAAAAGCATATCTTAGCATAAATGGTACAAAATATATTAAAGTAGTTAACACAGTAAATACATATTTATAGAATTAATAGTAGGATGGTAGGATTTAGAGTTTTACTTTAGTATAATATAGTGAATGATAAGACCAAGGGGACAAACCATCTGCCCTTTCTCGTCCATGTAAATAGAGTGTAAATACATAACTCGTGCAGCGATTATCGCACAGTCATTGTGCTCAAATTTCGCAAACTGAGCCAAACCTGTACAGTGTCACTCCAAGGTTTTTAAATAATTGGGAGAATGAAAGATGTGTGGCAGAGTTGAGGGTGAAAGAATGATTATTGTGATAGAAGTGTGACAGAAGTGTGAAAGTGAGAGCGGAGGTAAAATATACGAGAGAATGAGATCAGTCAGCGAGTTTTTGCTGCTGCCTGGCGCGACTTTAACGTTTATCTGCGTTAAATGTTGGTTTTCGTTAGTGGAAATGTGCTAGTGTGAAGTTGTTGTCTGTAGTATAGTTTAGATCTTACATTAAGTATTTTAAGGTTCATAATAAGGGAACGTAGTCACGAATTAGTGTTATACACTTGTTTGTGGCCACATTTAACCAAATTAGGGCACTTAAAAACTAACATACATACACATGATAGTTAGATACACAGGTTAGAAGTTAGATTACAATATTAATTACATCCAAACACGCAAACAACCAGAAAAAC
Organism: Cepaea nemoralis; assembly: GCA_014155875.1. Taxonomy (NCBI): domain Eukaryota; kingdom Metazoa; phylum Mollusca; class Gastropoda; order Stylommatophora; family Helicidae; genus Cepaea; species Cepaea nemoralis. The sequence continues at coordinate 159,295 of JACEFZ010005575.1, read as the reverse complement.
AAACACATAAATTACATACATATTGTATTGATCAAAGGGAGATAACTTCGGTTCAGGGGACATAATAGACAACGAAACACTAACTTAACAGTGAAATAGGACTTTACACGCGGAAGCGAAGTAGGTGAAGCCTGTCGCACACACCTTGTGTAATGGTTGTTAAATATTATATGGGGGACATGAAGCAATTCATGTGTTGACCCTAAGAAAGTCAACTTTGTATGGGTAGTAAGTTAATTTACTATGTGAGGGCAGGTCTTATAAGACAACGGTCCGGTTCAGACATACCTCCAATGAATATAGTATAGCATGTGAGAAGAGGGCTCACGCCAACCAGACAAGTTTGTGGCGATTGCCAGTAGCCAAGCAAAGTATTACTACATTGTGACAATAGTCAGTAGAAGTCTATTAGAGTGCCCAAAGCCAAATTATCTAGTCTTTGACAAAAATTAGAGACACTAATTTTTTAGAAACCTCTTGCCTCACAACCAATGAGTGAAAGTTGATGACGCAACACAGGAGGGGAGGGTGTGTGTCAAAGACTCGAACGCAACCCCTCCACCGGGGAGAGCAGTCAACCTCGAGGTGACCAGGAGGTGATACGGTGCCCGAGGGAAGGGCAGGGGAGATGATGAAATGAGAGATGGTTAACCATTCTCTCATGAGACACGCAGGCGTTGTTCAGAGAGTTAGCACTCTGATCACGACAGCATCACGCCTCGTGGTAGCCACGGAGAAGTTGAGTGCCCACTCAACATACCACGGCTGCGATCAACGTGCCATGTGAGGTAACACGCACCAAGGTCAAGGTCGATCCGCGTGGTGTGTGACCACGGGATGCGAGAACGGCAGACCGGGGACGGGACTTGTGGTGTGCACATCGTAGAATAGCGATAGGGGTTTTTTGTGTAACCAAATAGATAGAAACTTAGCATAGGCGTTAGCAATTAGTGATAGGTAACTCTGCGGCTTTGTGTGTGGGTTTAATAGCGACTGTAATATGCTTGTAGCGAGCCAACGGCAATAAAATGTACCATGTATTTTCCTCGCACACGACTTGCAAGTTTTCTTGTATGGTGTGGGAGAAGTATACGACGATGCCTGTCAGATGAGTTGTTGACACTGGAATGCGGAGGGAGTCAGCAACAAAAAAATAGAATTAGAAAAAATCTTGGACCAAGAAAAAGTAAGCATATGTTGCTTGCAAGAAACTCACCTCAATGAAAATATAGCCTTCAAAATCAGAGGCTACCAGTGTTACCGATCTGACCGAAAGAATAGGAGAAAAGGTGGGATACTGACCCTTGTAACAAATAACATCATGGCTTCCCAAATCAAAGTCTATATGGAAGGGGCTGAGTATCAGACACTTAAACTTAAGACAGGTAATACAGATCTACATCTGATCAATTACTACTGTCCAAGTGACCGCCCACAGGCACTGGACACTCTACCACTAAAAGAAAAAATGATTGTGTGTGGCGATTTCAACAGCCACTCGCAGAGCTGGGGCTATGATCACATGGACCAGAGAGGAGAGAGACTGGAAGACTGGCAGGATGAGAATAGATTCATGTTGATTAACAAGCCGTCCGACCGACATACTTTCTACTCGAGATCATGGCACTCTACAACTACATCTGACCTGGTTTTTCATTCACCAGACCTGGAGTGGAACATTACACGAACTGTTGGGAAACAACTTGGTGGCAGTGACCATCGGCCAGTCTTTCTAACCGTAGAAAATGAGCTTGTAAGTGAAAGCAGCACCCTCTCGAGGTGGAACTACAAGAAAGCAGACTGGGCAATGTACAAGCATCGCACCAGCATACTGGTTAGAAACCTGAACACTGAGAAAGACATAAATAAAGCAGTTGAAGAGTTTGGGAAATGCATACTACAGGCAGCGCGAGAAACAGTACCAAGAGGAGCCCGTAAACAATATAAACCCTACTGGAGTAGTGAACTGGAACAGTTGCATAATGATGTTGAAGTGTGTAGAAAGCAAGCAGAGGCCACACCCAGCCAAGAGCACCACAATAAATTCCAGCCTGCAAAAGCCAAATTTCAAAGGGCCAAGCTGCAGGCTAGACGGAAAAGCTGGCAGGAGAAAACAGAGTCTCTGAACTTTGAAAGAGACACAAGGAAATTGTGGAAGCTAATAAAACAGCTTAATGACGAGGGCACAGGGAGAAACTCAAAAATTGCACTACATAAAGATGGAAAAATCTTAACAAGAAAGCAAGCAGCTGACCATTTTGCGGACTCGTTCGCACAAGATAGCAATATCAAAATTAGTCCAGAGAAACAACAAGAGATTCGAGAGAAACGACAACATACAGGACAGAAGGAAATAGTACATGAGGTTCTGGAGGCACCCATCACAATCAGCGAACTGGAGCTAGCCATATCAAAACTGAAAATGAGAAAGTCACCAGGAGCTGATGGTATCTCCAATGAAATGATTAGGAACCTAGGAACAGAGGCCAAAACAAAGCTGTTGCAGATCTTCAATAACAGCTGGACCTTAGGCAGTGTTCCACAAGCCTGGAGAGAAGCAATCATGATACCCCTCCTAAAATCAGGGAAAGATGGTTCCATTGCCTCTAGCTACAGACCAATTAGCCTCACCAGCTGTCTCTGCAAAACACTGGAGCGCATCATCAATCACAGACTGCAGTGGTACATTGAAAGTAAAAACATCCTTGTGCCACAGCAGGCTGGCTTTAGGCAGTGCTACTCTACGGAAGATCAGACAACCTACCTCTCTCAAGAAATTGAGGATGCATTCCAAGAGAAGAAGCTGGTGCTTGCGGCATGGATAGATCTGAAGAAAGCCTTTGACAAAGTCTGGAAAGAAGGTCTGATGAAGAAACTGAGAAACTGCAAAGTCAATGGAAGAATGTACAAATGGGTGAAAGCATACTTGCACAACAGAAGAGCCCGAGTACAGATAGACGGACTCAAGAGCAAGAAAGTACTACTGCGTCACGGTGTCCCCCAGGGCGGAGTCTTGTCCCCCACACTTTTTCTAATCTTCATCAATGATCTTGTTGCTCACCTACCGCATGGAATTAAAGCGGCAATGTACGCCGATGACCTGGTTCTATGGAGCACAAATGAATATGCATCAGTGGCCACCAGACTGCTACAAAGAGCTGTAGATACATTTGCTGCATGGGCAAATAGATGGTGTGTCAGCATAAACACTGACAAGTGCAGCACAACCCTATTTACCCTCTCTCCAAAACAAAAGGCAGGGATCATCCAGATAAATGGAACACCCCTAAGAGAAGATAAAGAACCAACATACCTTGGAGTAACATTTGATGGCAAGCTGACATGGAGAAAGCACATCAACAAAGCAGTAGCAAAAGCCAGAAGGAAAATAGCCATCGTGAGAAAGCTAAGTGGAACCACATGGGGAGCCAGTACGAAAATACTTAGCAAAGTTTACCAACAGAGCATACGACCACACCTGGAATATGGGTCAACTGCGTGGTGTTCAGCATCAAATACCACACTACAAGAGCTGGACAAGGTGCAAAATCAAGCACTTAGAGTCACCACAGGAGGGATGAGATCAACCCCTATAGTGGAAATGGAGAAGATGGGGAGGACACAGGCACTGAGTGAGCGCAGAGATACGAAAACGCTAATACAAGCAAAAAAGTTCCTCAGCTTGCCAGGCCACCCTATGAAGAACAGATTTGAAAACCTAGCTATGGGGCGGTTGAAAAGAAGTAGTTTTATCCACCAGGCCAAACGACTCTGCAGAGAAACCACTGATCTGCCCACAGTTGGTATCCCCCTAACAACTATTCCAGAGCGAACTCCATGGAAAGATGAGCATAGACTATCGTTACAAATCCAGACAAAAGTGAGAGGAATATTTGACAAGGAAGAACAGAACAGTGTGCAGCGCAGAACAGCCACTCTCAGCTTCCTTGATGAAGAATACCCACAGGACCTCTGGATCCGAGTCTACACAGATGGGTCAGCACAAAATGCTGTTCGAAATGGAGGAGCGGGAGTGTACATAGAATACCCAAATAATACTAGGGACACAGCCAGAGTACCGACAGGAAAGTACTGCCATAACTATGATGCCGAAATTGAGGCAATCAAGATAGCAACAGAGAAATTACTAAATAACAGCAATGGTACTCAACCTGTGGTGCTACTAACAGATGCAAAATCAGTACTCGAGGCGCTCCTCTCTGGGAAATTGCCAGTACTAAGGACACTACTTTCTGAACTTAGCAGTCAGCATAAAGTCACCATACAGTGGATACCATCCCACTGTGGAGTACCCGGAAACGACAGAGCTGATCAATTGGCTAAGGAAGGAGCCAAAGAGGAACAGCCTGATGTGCCCGTTACATACCACCAAAAGAAAAGAATGATCAAATCAGTCAGAAAGCCACCAAAACCTGCTCAAGATGACTACCACATTATGGACAGACCAGAACAAGTCATTATTCTGCGCCTCAGAACAGGACACAATAGATTACGCAACCACATGTATACAAAATTCAAGATTGGTGAAACAGCCATGTGCACATGTGGATTGGCGTCGCAGACAGCAGAGCACATACTCCAAGACTGCCCAAAATATAACATATCTAGGCAAACCTTCTGGCCTAGAGAGACGACAGTGGAAGATAAACTCTATGGACCACTGTGTGAACTGGAAAAAAAACAGTTCAATTCATGCAAGAGACGACATTGCAGATATAGACATATTTCAAGCGAACGAAAGAAGAAGAAAAGAAGAATCAACGCCACACGGCATTGACTATAAGAATATTGGCAGTACGTGAGACAGAAGGTTGTGGACAGGCATGATCACCAACGCCACACGGCATGGACTATAAGAGAATTGGCAGTACACGAGACAGAAGGTTGTGGACAGACATGATCACCAACGCCACACGGCATTGACTATAAGAATATTGGCAGTACACGAGACAGAAGGTTGTGGACAGACATGATCACCAACGCCACACGGCATGGACTATAAGAAGATTGGCAGTACACGAGACAGAAGGTTGTGGACAGACATGATCACCAACGCCACACGGCATGGACTATAAGAAGATTGGCAGTACACGAGACAGAAGGTTGTGGACAGACATGATCACCAACACCACACGGCATGGACTATAAGAAGATTGGCAGTACACGAGACAGAAGGTTGTGGACAGACATGATCACCAACGCCACACGGCATGGACTATAAGAAGATTGGCAGTACACGAGACAGAAGGCTGTGGACAGACATGATCACCAACGCCACACGGCATGGACTATAAGAAGATTGGCAGTACACGAGACAGAAGGCTGTGGACAGACATGATCACCAACGCCACACGGCATGGACTATAAGAAGATTGGCAGTACACGAGACAGAAGGCTGTGGACAGACATGATCACCAACGCCACACGGCATGGACTATAAGAAGATTGGCAGTACACGAGACAGAAGGTTGTGGACAGACATGATCACCAACGCCACACGGCATGGACTATAAGAAGATTGGCAGTACACGAGACAGAAGGTTGTGGACAGACATGATCACCAACGCCACACGGCATGGACTATAAGAAGATTGGCAGTACACGAGACAGAAGGCTTGTGGACAGACATGATCACCAACACCACACGGCATGGACTATAAGAAGATTGGCAGTACACGAGACAGAAGGTTGTGGACAGACATGATCACCAACGCCACACGGCATGGACTATAAGAAGATTGGCAGTACACGAGACAGAAGGCTGTGGACAGACATGATCACCAACGCCACACGGCATTGACTATAAGAATATTGGCAGTACACGAGACAGAAGGTTATGGGCAGACATGATCACCAACGCCACACGGCATTGACTATAAGACGATTGGCAGTACACGAGACAGAAGGTTGTAGACAGACATGATCACCAACACCACACGGCATGGACTATACGAATATTGGCAGTACACGAGACAGAAGGTTGTGGACAGACATGATCACCAACGCCACACGGCAGGGACTATAAGACATTAGCAGCACAAGAGACAGAAGGCTGTTAACAGACATGATACCAACAGCGTTGGGTGCTGCAGGTGTCACGCAATCCTCATCAACACCAATTAATGAAAACACACTTGAAGTCTGTGAGATATTTTATTTCAATACCATGGACACACAGAAAAACTACTGACTATGTCCTACATATATTGGCACCTTTCCGTCTTGACAGACGATAGTTTGGTACATTGTGCTTCAAAAAGGCTTAATAACTACGATCCATGGCGGTGGCGAGTGTGGCTGGTAAGGCCAATTCTTGCTGCAAATGTTTGCCCACAGTAGGTGCATGTGAAAACATGGTCATTTCCACCATTTTGCACCATCTTACGTCTATCACGCTCTGTGTGTGCTTTATCTGCAATTATTTTCTCCTTTGTCTTTATTCCATTTCTGATAGTTGCCCTCCATGCAACAAGTCCAGCGGCGACGTGCTCCCAATGTGCATTATCAATGCCTGTATCAATCATGTCCCGCTTACACACATCTTTGTATCGTAGTAGAGGCCGACCCTGAGATCTCCTACCCGTCTGTAATTCACCAAAAAAGATGTCCTTTTGGTATTCTACCATCATCCATCCTCCTAACGTGTCCTATCCATCTAAGTCTACGAAGACTGAGTATGGAATACACCGTCACACAACCTGATCTTCCACAGACACCGCATATGAAAGTTGTTTAAACGTTTCTCTTGGCGTGAGTAAGTTGTCCAGGTTTCACTGCCATAAAGAAGAGTACTAAGGACACAGGCTTGGTAGACGAGGACTTTTGTTTTGGCAGTAAGCTTCCTGTTCTCCCAGACTCTTTTTGCTAACATGTTCATTGTTGTTGCTGCCTTGCCAATCCTGATGTTGATTTCCTGATCGAGGGATAATTTGCTATTTACCTCTGATCCTAGATATGTAAAATGTTCTACTATCTCCAGTTCGGCGTCGTCAATAAAGATTGATGGTACACCATGTGCACCTTGTGACATAATCTGTGTCTTCTTTTTGTTAATTGTTAAACCAAATTCAGAACAAGCATTGGAGAATGCAGATAATAGATGTTGTAATTCTTCCTCAGAGTGGGTCGTAATCGCAGCATCATCCGCAAAAAGCAACTCTCTGATTAGTACCCTGCTAATTTTGGTCTTGGCCTTCAATCTCTGAGCATTATAGAGGCCACCATCTGAGTGTGAGTGAATGTATATACCGTCATCCTGATCACGAAAGTATTTCAGTAGAAGTGAAAAGTATATCCCAAAGAGGGTGGGGGCTATTACACAACCTTGCTTAACTCCACTCTTGATTTCAAACTCTTCTGAAGTTGAGCCATCAAACTTGATTATACCCTTCATGCCTGTGTGGAACGATTCCACAATGGACAGTAGAGTTTGTTGGCAGCCAATCTTCTTTAGTGCTTTGAACAGACCCTCACGACTGACCAAATCGAATGCCTTTGTGAGGTCGATGAAGGCAATAAACAGTGGCAGATTTTGTTCCCGGCATTTTTCTTGCATCTGTCGCAATGAGAATATCATATCAATGGTAGACCGGTTCTGACGGAAGCCGCACTGTGATTCGGGGTAGACTTGATCTCCCAGGACTTGAAGTCTGTGCAGGACAATTCTGGCAAATACTTTCCCAACAATACACAGAAGTGAGATACCCCTATAGTTGTTACAGTCGCTCCGATCTCCTTTGTTCTTGTACAGCGTTATGATGTTTGAATCTTTGAAATCCTGTGGGACTGTCCTTCTCGCCAGCATAGCTTGCCCACTCCTGATTACCTCTATTGGAATCCCATCCTTACCTGGAGCCTTGCCAGATGCAAGCTCATTTATAGCACACTTAACTTCTGTTATAGTGGGAAGTGTGTCCAGGTGGTCAAGAGTTGGCAGGGCCTCTATGGCGTTGAGGGCATCATCCGCTAGCTTGGTCTCACTTGAGTAAAGCTCTAAATAGTGCTCGACCCATCTATAAATCTACTGTTTCTTATCAGTGATGATTTCAGTGATGATGTCCTACAAGAAACACATTAAAACCGTCAACTAATTAGAGGCTTGGCCACGTGGTATGGTCGCGATAAGAACACAGCTTATCCACGACTGTGGTAACTGTGTGAGATAACAAAACATGTCGCCCCCCCCCCTCCCCCGGCTTATAGACACGGCAAATGATGATGATGATTTTATTTCATTTTGTTCATTATGGCTTGAGCCGCGTGATCAAGTGGTTACACATCCGCCTCACACGCCAGTGGGCTGGAGTTTGATCCCAATTCCAGTCAAGGATATGCACTACTGACGAGCTCAAACGATAGTGAAACTCGAGTCTAGTGCTTCCAATCCGACGTGGACAAGATCCAAGGTTCGTACGGGAACACGATAAAACACAGATAGGTCGGTCTTTCGACGCGTGAGAAGTTCATGGGCCTTTACGGCTCAAGCTGGAGGGAGAATTGTGAAGGAAGATTCTGGTGCTTTTGCCTTGACCACAAGTAGTCTGACTATGGAAGTCATGGCAGTAAGTAAAGCAATAACATGGCTCGAGACACAGACATTCACTAGGGCGTGTTTCCTTAGCGACTCAATGAACATGCTCAAGAGGATAGAGGCGGGGTGGATCCGAAGAGAGTGGTTGCTGTCTCTGGAGCGGTCTCGGCTGGCAAAGATTAGTTTCATCTTCGTGCCAAGGCATGCGGGAGTACAAGGAAATGAGCGGGCTGACAAGCTCGCAGGTAACGCTACTGTGGAGGGCGGACGCGCCATGGACCAGACTGACATTCTGAATGCTCTACGAGAAGTAAGACTTTTGCGAGAACCAAGTGATGACTGTGAATCTACAACCATGGCCAGACTGCGAGAACACTGAATAGTACGTTAAAAGACGTGTGGCCAAACAAGAACACTATGCAGGAAGCCAAAGAAGATTAATAAACCAACACAGAACTGGTGTCATTAGCCGCTACACGCTTTGGGATTTACTGAGGAGGGGATCCGAGCACTTATGGACTGAATGGTTAGATGTGCAATGAGGATGATCTGTCGACTAATAATACTAATACTATCAGTATCAAGGTTGCCAGTAATGAGATATGATTGTCGCCGCAACGCTGTCTATTTTCGGTAATTGTATTTTGTATAGCTGCCCTACATTTCTTGTTTCTATTGTTTACTCATGCAAGAAGAATGTGGCCGGGTGGATAGCTCGCCAGGCTCGCAATCGGGAGACCCAGGTTCGTATCCTCGGTAAGTTGGTGGATTTTTTCTTGTGGCGAAAACAATCCCTAACCTGCACAGTTCGCGGCGACTGCACTAGCCAGCCAGGCGACCTTAAATGATTGGCACCTTGCCGTCTTGATAGACGATAGTTAGTAAAATAGAGATATGTCCCTACCACAACGCGACTGAGGTACAATTAATTAGGCTGATGCCACAGCGCGACTGAAGTACAATTAATTAGGCTGATGCCACAGCGCGACTGAAGTACAATTAATTAGGCTGATGCCACAGCGCGACTGAAGTACAATTAATTAGTCTGATGCCACAGCGCGACTGAGGTACAATGCGCAACTTATGTTTCAGCGCAACTGCGGTACAATGCGAATTCTAGAGTTTGATAGAATCTTCCATATGTGGCGATTTACACTTTGTATACCGGAGATTGTCGCTTTACTCCATATTGCCACGGAGTAATACTTTCCGTTCGTTTCTATTGAGCTCGTTTACTTCTTCTGGCTTTACATTGGCTACTTCATATCATTGCGTGGCACGACTTGCTGCTGTTGACATTTCACGATTATCGTTGGCTACATATAAATGTTACTCTTTGATGCTATACCAACTCAAACTATAAACTGGCAGAACACAACTCTTAACAACTCAACACAGGTAACGTTTTCTAACTTCTATTAGTCTATGAAACATAGTACAGTTCATTTACACAAGCGATTGTTCAACACCACAGTCTAATAGTACTAATACTAATAAAACTCGACACAACTCTAATTATTATAAGAGCGACGCAATCTTTGGCCATCGCTCACTGCACAGTGGGACCAGGTCAACACTCGACCTTGGTCTCACGCAGAATGACTTTAAAGCCGGTTCTTCAGTTCTTCCACGGAGCGAACCCCGGCGTTTTTCACGCTCTGTGAAAAGTGCTCATACTGAGCCACTATTCACGGTCTTTCTTTCTAAACAATGCCATAAGTTAACCTATGACACTATAAACTCGGGTTATGGCAATCACTCCATAGCACACATCCTGGGCTGAATTTAGAGACAATGTGTTGCCCATGCAGCATGATTCTTCCCTCGGCCTGCTCTAGTTTACTTCAGAGGAAAGGTAACACCAATACGTCTGGAAACAGACACGCCGAGGAATCTATCGGACCAGCAAAGCAACTGTCCGCCTGTCAGAGCTTCCATCCTAGATCAGTTGCCGGCCAAGACTTAGTGCCTGGTCTGCCCTGCCATTTAGTCGTTAGGTTGCATTTCCTCGCACCAGGCTAAGGCTGCCGGCTTAGTGGCGAAGGGGTTTCGGACGCAATTTGTCCGAAATAAATACCGCGTTCGAAACACAGCTGCATGCGATTTTACAGCAGGCCGCCTTGCGATGGTTTTCATACATTGGTAGGTGTGCTGGTCATTCAATTGCAATCCACTGAACGTAAGCTTTCAAAGAAATCACAAATAGCAAACAAAAAGTATGGGGTTGAATGTGACGTCCTGTAAAAATATACTGGGTAAGGCCTTAACCCTCCCAATTGCACGACTGCACCCGAAGCCGTTGGCACAATGTGGGGTTAGGGTTTGGTGAGCGCCGCCCAACACTTTCTAAACCACTCTGAGGTTCGCTCGCCTCTCTGGCGTTACCCACAGCTAAAGTATTTCAGTTTCCGCGACGTTACCAGCAAGTCTTCTTCCATTTTCAGACTTGTGGAATGTCAGTATTTTATCGCGTCTTAACGGTTTCCTAAGAATTGTTTCTGCATCTCTTTAAGTTCAAACGCCGCTATTTTCTGTTAGCGATGCGACATGGTCTTGATATCATGATACGTAATTGTACTGCAGCGATCAGTGTCGTTCTGCACTAGAGGTAGACATGTTCATTTTTATTTGAATGCGTCTTTTATCTGTGAGTACTACTTTTTAACTGCATGTGCCACTTTTATCTGTGTCTTTTGTATATGCGTGTCTCTTGTATCTGCATGTGTCTCTTTTATCTGTGTTTGTCTCTTGTATATGCGTGTCTCTTCTACCTGTGTGTTTCTTTTATTTGTGTGTCTCTTTTATCTATATGTGTCTCTCGTATCTGTATATGTCTCTCGTATCTGTATGTCTCTTTTATATGTATCTCTTCTATCAGTATGTTTCTTTTATTTGCGTGTTTCTTGTATATGTATATCTCTTATCTGTGAGTGCTGCAATTTAACTGTATGTATTCCTTTTGCCTGTGTGTGTCTCTTTGATCTATATCCATCCATCCATCATGTGCCATGCCGGTAAGCGTGGGTGGTCATGTTCTGCCATCTCACTCGATCACCAGAGTCGTGGATCAGCTCCGTGTTTCTGTCTCGACCATGCCACAAGGCCAAGCCATCCACGTACTTGCTTCTAGGTCTTCCCTTTGGTCTGTTCCCCTCGATCTTACCAGTTGTCACCAAGTTCTCCAAATCATTTTTTCTCATAACATGCCCCAAAAATTGTGACTGTCTATGTCTAATGTCTCTAATCAGTTTACGATCTTCATTGATCTATATAGTCCAAGTTTATCTGTCTGTGTCACTATTATCTGTATGTGTCAATGTTAAATGTTTATTACTCTTTTATTTCTATGGTTCCGTCGCCCTGCTACTGAGTGCATGGTGCGACACTGTGAGCTGTGAATTTCGCGTGGAATGCTTTTACATCTGTCCACGGTTGTTTTCAGCGTGAACTGCATGTTCGGAACGATAGCGGCCGGCTGTTGCTAATTGACTGGTTTGCCTTTTCGGTTCATGAATGCATTTTTAAGGAGACTCCTGGGAGTCATCACTGAAGCTACGGAGTTCGTGCTTTGTGCAGCGCTTTCGGCGGGTCGCCCTGTGGAAAGAGACCGAGCCAATTGGGATAAATCATGGGTCAATGAAGTCTTTCTTGGTGACTGTCGATTTCCATCGACAATGAACTGTATTTTTTGTTGAGGACTTTTGTGTTGGCATTCTGGCGGTGGCATTATGCACAGTGTACCTGTGCAGGCTGTTGGCTTGCCGATACGCCTGTCTATTCCATTGTTCACATAGGGCAGTGAGGAGCATGTTGTGTGATATTCACTGGCACAGGAACAGAGCACAATGGGGGACGACCCGTTGCAGTGAAGTTGGAACCGTGACTAACTAACTCTTTTATCTCAATTTGATGCTTTTATCTGTATGCCTGAGTAGTTTTATATGTAAGACTGATCACTTGTAATGTTTGTGTAGAGTTCTTAGCTTAATGTAGCAAACTGGGAATTGAGTTGTTGATCTGAGAACCGACATTACTGCATTCAGCTCACTCCCCTCGTTCAACATCCAGTGAAGAAACATACTACTAATCGTTCCCAGCGCCATCTGATTAAAAAATTATCCTGGTTTTCACTCTGTTCTGAGATTCTTCCAGAAACCCTGCACTATCATTCTTTCCACATTCGGTTTCTTAATCTATTCCCCCATCTTCTCCCACAGATGCTCGATCACCTCTCCCTTGTCCATAGGTAAAAGGTATCGAGCACAAAGCACGCATTACGTTTCTTCGACTGCAGACTTGGAATGAAAGCGTTAAAAATCAACTGTCAATGAAAGAGTTAAACATAAACTGTTTAATGTGTATTTTATGCTGACCCTGACTAGAATTCATAACTTATTATTAATAGTTTTTATATTTTAATGTATATTATTTATATGTATTTCAATTTAGTGTAGTATTCAATAAATCATTAACACTGAATGTAAGAGAGTGCTGAATTGCTACATAGCACCCATTTTGCTGTATGGCAGTGAATCTTGGAATGTAAATGAACAAATTAGGAAGTACTTGGACGCAACAGAGATATGGTTCCCGAGAAGTGTTGTGAATTTTTTGGACTGCCAGGGTAACTAACAATGATTGCCTGAAAGAGGCTAATGAAACTAAAACATTATATTCAACAATAAGAATGAGACAGCTTTCTTTGGTCATGTGATGAGAAATGAGGCATTGGAGAATATTGTAACGACTGGAAAGGTCAAAGGGAAGAGAGACAGGGCCAGACCAAGAGAAATGATGCTGGATGGATTGAGACAGTGGCATGGAGGAATATCATCAGCAGAGTTCATCCAGAAACCGAGATCTGTGGAGAGACATGAACGCTTAAGCCAGCTGGCAGGGCACTTGATGACGATGACAATGATTCAAAATCTGTACCAGAAGTGTAGTCCTCTTCTTCTTCCGTTCGACTGAAATATGTCTATAACTGCAATGCTGACTCTTGTATGGTAGTCAAAACACAAGCTACAAGTTAGATAGTTGCATATCCTTTACAGGACATCACAGTCAACTCCAACATTTATTACCTGCTTGTGATTTCTTGGCAAGTTACCGTTCAGTAGTTTGCCATTGCTTTCTGAATGACCGGCACTGATACCATTTTATGAAAACCAATGCAAGATGGTCTACCTCTAAATCGCCCGCAGCTGTTTTGTTTGAACGCTGTATGCAGGATTACGTCGTATTCTGTCCTAACCCCTTTACCGCAGAGGCTGCACAGCTACAAGGCAAGACATAATTCTGTACATGTAGAATGTCCTGTCCTCCACTAGCTGAGAGAAACAATAAACTAGCAACACATAAAATACAATAAACATCACATAAAGTAATGATTCCAGCTACCATTTATTTCATACAGAACGTGTTTACACAAGAAATAATCCAAATATACATGTCAGATACAGTTAACAGACACTTGTTAAACATTACACAAACATAAAAGCCAAAAGTTTAAAATAACTGAAATGAGCTAAGAACCGACATCACTGCATGCAGGATGTTCCCACACGCGCTCTATCCCCTCGTTCAACAGCCAACAAAGAGTCATACTGCTAATGGTTCCAACTAGCATCTGACTGAAAGTTCTCCTGGTCTTCCCTCTCAGTTTTGAGATTCATCCAAAGCCCCTGCCAATAGCCAACCATATAATTATCTCCACATATGGGTGCTCAGACTGTTCCACCACTTCCTCCCCCCGACCACCTCACCCTTGTCCATAGGTAATCTACCACCGAGAGGTGCATTCCCTGCCAGCTTATCAGCCTGTTCATTCTCCAGCACTCCCGCATGTTTAAGAATTTCTCTACACTACATGAGATTTTAGATAAATAATCATTGTTTACTAGAATTCTGTTGTTTACTATGAGTTCCAATTAATACATGTGATTCTAAACCACAGTGATGTGTAATATCTTCTCTTCTTCTGTGATCATCTTTCAAAAGTGATGAAACCAGTCATGGACTTCATTAAAGAACAACAGATTAACTAGATGGATTGAAATGGTGGCATGGAGGAATATCAACAGTGGAGTTGATCCAGAAAGTCAAAGACCGAGATCTGTGGAGAGATATGAACGCCCACACCAGCCGGTGTGGGACTTGATGATGATGAGATAACTGCTTTGGCCACCTCACAAAAATGCCTTGGTACCATCTGCCACAAACAGACACACTGAAGACACATCATGGATACAGAGCAAGAGGAAGACCACGTAAAATGATGGAGTGAGGGTATCAAGAACAACCTTACAGAAATGAATACTATCTTACAAAGAGCAATAAAGAGAGCGCATAAATGATCTCTGCATCTCAAAGGTTTTTTTTTATGTCCACATCTGGTAGATTGTCAGTATTGTTCTTCTACTTGATCCACATATTCTAAAAACATGACCAACTTTTATACAAGAACATCAAAGTTACACCAAACTTGTATACAAGAACATCAGTGTTACACCACACTTGTATACAAGAACATTAGTATTACACCACACTTGTATACAAGAACATTAGTATTACACCAAACTTGTATACAAGAACATTAGTGTTATACCACACTTGTATACAAGAACATTAGTATTACACCAAACTTGTATACAAGAACATTAGTGTTATACCACACTTGTATACAAGAACATCAGTGGTACACCACACTTTAATAAAAGAACATCACAATTACACCAGATTTGTATACAAGAACATCAGTGGTACACCACACTTTAATAAAAGAACATCACAATTACACCACACTTGTATACAAGAACATAAGTGTTACACCACACTTTAATAAAAGAACATCACAATTACACCAGATTTGTATACAAGAACATCAGCATTATACCAAAATTGTATATATATCATATTTATAAGGCTATGCCCCTGTATGTGTTACTTTGTCTTTTCAGCTTGATTCATAAATATCATATTTATAAGGCTGCTTTTCAGCATGTGTTACTTTATGTCTTTTCAAATTGTTACTTTGAGCAAAAGAAGCACCACAAACATCACACATGTAAGGCTTCTCTCCGGTATGTGTTCTTATATGTTTGTTTAAGTTGTTACTCAGAGAAAATGATATGTCACAAATATCACATTTGTAAGGCTTCTCTCCAGTATGTGTTCTTTTATGTTTGTTAAGGTTGTTACTTAGAGAAAATAATGCCCCACAAATATCACATTCATACGGTTTCTCCCCTGTATGTGTTCTGTTATGTTCTTTTAGTTGGCTATTTAGGAGAAACGATGCTTTGCAAATGCCACATTTGAATGGCTTGTCTCTGGCGTGTGTTTTGCTGTGTCTGTGTAGTAGACTACTCTGGGCAAATGATGCGCCACAAACTTCACATTTGTAAGGCATCTCCCCAGTGTGTGTTCTTACGTGCACTATGAGATGGCTGTTCTGTGTAAACCTGTCTCCACAAATATCACATTTGTAAGGTGTTTCCCCAGTATGAGTTCTTGTGTGTCGTGTCAGATTGCTACTTTGAGTAAATGATGCTTCACAAAACTCACATTTGTATGGCTTCTCGCCAGTATGTGTTCTTTTGTGTTTTTTAAGAATCCCATTCTGAGAGAAGGCTTTTTCACAGATATCACATTTGAAAGGCTTCTCTCCAGTGTGTGTTCTTTTGTGTTTGCTTAAATTGTTACTCAGAGTAAATGTTGCACCACAAATATCACATTTGTGAGGTTTCTCTAAGTTATGTGTTCTTTTTTGTTTTTGTAGGGTACTACTTTGAGCAAATTCTCTTTCACAAACATCACAATTGTACCGTTTTTCTCCATCATGTGTCCTTTTGTCCATTTTTATATTGTTACTTTCAGCAAACGATAACCCACAAGTGTAACATTTGTACAGCTTCTCTTCAGCGTGTTTTCTTTTCTGTGATCTTTGATTGCAAGAGCGAGCACACATTTTATCACTGAAATCACATTCGTAATGTCTTCTTTTGTGTTCTTTTAGATTTTCATGTGGATCATTTTCGTTAGCATCATAAATGGATGTTTTGTCTTTAGCCCGGTTATCGCTCAGACTATCGTCATTCACGTTAATATTACAAAGTTTACCACTTTTCTCAGACTCATTGGACTCACTGCTACACTGTTCATTTTGTAAGGTCAACATATCACTTTGTGCCACACATCCATCTTGTAATCTTGTGTCACTGTAAGCGGTATCCATAGATGATTTACTGTCAGTTAATCCTGACTGCACTCCACCGTTCTCATCCATATTTCTGCTGGAACATTCTGTTACAATTGTCACTTTCATTTTGTTACTATTGCTTTCAGGTAACATATGTGACAAGTTTGTCAAATTCCCATTTTGTAAACATTCTTCACTGTACACATATCCAGGTTGTTTGTGTAAACTTTCCTCTTTGCCAGCCACTTGAGAGTTCTGGGAACGGGAAACTACTTCTGAAATATACAAATTATTATCTTATAAACAATTGCTGTACTAAATCCTAAAGATATGTAAACATTTGGTGCCATGTTTATGACTATGACATATGCCTGGGTCATTGACAGTAAGGTGAGTGACCTGGCTATGAGAAAAACAATCAACCCTGAGAAATAATGGGGCGGGTGTGAGTGGAAGACCCCAGGGTGGATGGGGAGAAAGACAGATTTAGGCTGGGGTGTAATGTTGTTGGGAGCCCAGGGAGGGGCTACACAGCAGGGTTAAAAGACAGTGGAAAACTTTGACTAGTCAGTGGAAGCTGAGACCGACTGAGGTTCGGTTCGTGTGAAGTCAAGGGACTTCAGGGAGTTGATGTTTTAGCGCTGAACAGATCGGTTGTCGAGGATGTGGGAGTTTAGACTGATGGTGGGTCAGTTCTTGTGTTGTGTTGTTCTGCCAGTGATGAAGGCAGGCTAAAACCCAAAGTGGGTTGGATAGCTAATGGAGGCCTGAACCCAAAGTGGGTTGGATAGCTAGCGGAGACTAGACCCAGTGTGTGGGTTGTGATGTGTGAGGTCCAGCTGTGGATAGGAGCTGGATTACCTGTCTTGTGAATTTGAGATTAAGCAGACCGTGAGAAGACAGTGATGTGTGCGTGTTAATGTGGTGAGGAGGATATGGATATTCTATGGATTATATATATTGTTTCTGGATATATAAATATGTTCCGTGGGTCTGTGTTATTTCTGTATTAAAGGATTATGTGCGCCAAGATCGATCTTGTTTACTGACTGATGAATGTGCACTGCGGGGGTGAGTCATAGTGTAAGACAGTGAGAGAGCTCAATTGACACACCAGGAGTATCGTTACCTAGACAACGACCATATCATGAACTTATCATCAAAGAACATTGTGATAGACTAGACTAAACTAAACCTTCTTCTGAGAGTCTCCGTGGTGAAGTGATAAAGCCATCTGCCTCACACTCCACAGGTTGTGTGTTCGATTCCAGGCCACGTCTTTCAGTTCACGAGTACATTTTTCTCAGACTCCTGGGGGTTATCGCTGGAGCTACGGAGTTCATGCTTTGTGTGATTACTTCTGCAGGTCGCCCTGCAGAAAGAGACTTGAGCTATATGGGATAAAACCCAGGGCAATGAAGTCGTTCCTCTCAACTGTCAAGACTTTTTTCTTAAAGACCATCTTTTATTGATCTGAAATTTGTCTACAACTGCAAAGTTATCCATTCTATGAATTTAATACTAAACCTTCAATTCGGCTTGAATTAGTCCAGGTATGGGGGGGGGGGGCACCTCAGTGGTCTCGAGGTGTGTTCACCTTGAGTGCTGGAGGTCCCGATTTTAAGCCCCGGGAGTTTTTCATGTGAACCTTTAGTAACAAAATTTCCCTTGGTCTATGGGTAGTGAGATTGGACACCCGTGTGTATTGTTGCGCATGTAAAAAATCCCTTGGCAGTTGGAAATTGAAAAAGAGTAGCCTAAAGGTGCTGCCCGGTCAAAATATTGATTAACAATCTACCGAAGTATTTCAGGATCCTCACCAGTGCTACGGAGTTCGTGAACGGAGCACTTATGGGTTACACCCGTGGGCCGTGATGTTACTCCGTCGCCTGAACTAAACTGTCACCTACTGTCTATAGTACCTTGTGGTGTAGGACAGGTGGGGTCTTGAGCATGAGGAATTAAGGCCGCCTGACTGGTGCAGTAGCCATCAACTGTGCAGGTTAGCCCCCCCCCCCCCCCCCCCCCCCCCCCGAAAAAATCCAGACCGTATCGATGAATCAAACCCCAGTCTCCCAAAGGATATTCTGACATTTTAGCCACTGGGCCAGCCTCTCCTCCACACTGGAATCGCATTACAAAGTACAGTGGACATATGGTGTTAGACCCATATATATATGTTAGACCCAAAAGGCACTCACCCAGTGATGGGGCCAGCATCACAACAGCTGCCTTTACTTCCTCACACATTTCCAGGAACTTATTTTTAGGCTGGGCCAGGCTGAGAAGTCTGGTCAACTAAAATAATCTACCTAATGTTGATTGGAACCCAATCAGCCAACCAATGAGGACATTACTTAATAAAATAACCAAACAGCTGCTCTTCCAGAATTTATGTGATCAGAAAAAGAGGAAAAACACACTCCTCTAGCACAATCTCAAAAGAGTTGCAATCAGATTGAATTAAGTTGAGTTGAGCTAAGAAATGACATCACTGCCCTAAGGACATTCACATACATGCTCTGTCCTCTCATTCAACAGCCAGTGAAGAGTCATACTGCTAATTGTTCCAGCTACCATCTGATTGAAAGTTTTTCTGGTATTCCCTCTCAGTTCTGAGATTCTGAGAGAGTCCTTGCCGATCCCCCACCACATCATTCTCTGCACGTAAGGGTTCTGGCCTTTACCCCCGCTTTCTCCACCTGGTCCCACAGGTGCCCAACCATCTCTCCCTTGTCTATAGGTAATCTACCACCAAGAGGTGCATTTGCAGCCAGCCTATCAACCTTTTCATTCCCCCACATGTGAGGGCTGGCCTGGTTCGCAAGATCAGTTCTGCATCTAGCATTCGTTGTCTCGGATGGCTGTGTGAGGTGCACCAAAATGGGATCTTCCCAGCCAACACAAGTTAGCGAGGCAGGCGTTTCGAGAATGTAACCGCACCATGCAGCCAGGGTCGTGGTTTGAGCGGGCAAAAGAGCAAATTTGTACGAGCATTTGACAAAGTCTCGATAAATGCCCACTCTCTCTCGATGAGTAGTGGGCCTGCAGTCAGTAAACTGGTATAGCTTTTCGGTCAATCCTGCCGGCGTAGCTTGACAGCTTGTCGGTAGGCGTCCAGTGGTTTTGCATGTATCACCTTGTACCGAGAGGGCACGCTTTAGCAATGCTACTCTTGGCTTGCGTGTGCGTGAATAGTCCGTCTGTCCGATAGATATCTGGTTGATCCTGCCAGTAGTCATATGCTTGTCTACTGACCGTTCCTGGTGTGTGCTTGAGCGACCAGTGGCAAGCGAAATGCCCAATACATGGATGTGAGGAATTAAAGCAGCCATGAGCAGGACGTGGCAACTCCTCGGGTGAGCCCAGTCTCAGAGCATTATGTGCCAGCTCTGCAATTATGGAAGCCTCCTTGGATAGCAGGGATATGCCCATGGTCTGCCCCTGCCTTCCCTTGAGGGTTTACCGTGTTGTCGTTGACCGTTCTATTTTGACCAGCTGAGATGCGGGCGATACCACAGCACAAACAGTCTAACGTCTCTCGAAACCCCGGGAAGGCTAACCTGTAAAAATGCCTGCTGAAGTCGGATGGGCTGGCCTATGGGTGCAAACAAATCAGGCACAACGCAAAAAACGTCAGAGTGAAATTTCTTTCGTGCTAGGAACAGCTCTGACTAGGTAGTTTTCCGAATGTCCGTCATGCCTGGAACAGCTCTGATGGGCATAAAGACAAGCACATGTCCGAACTGAAAACTCGATGAGTGGATACCGTCTGCAGACCGGTCTGGTTTGTGCGGGAACGGCCCGTGGCGAACGAAATGCCCAATATATTGAAGTGAGGATTTAAAGCAGCCATGAGCAGGACGTGATGATTCCCTCAGTGAGCCCAGCACCAGGGCACTATGTGTCAGCCCTGCAACTAAGTAAGCCACCTTGGATGGCGGAAAATGCTATGGACTGTCCCTGCCTTTCCTTGAGGGATGACCGAAGTCTTCGACTGTTCCAACTTGACCAGCTGGGATGTGGATGGTACCACAAAAGTGAGAGTCTCCCAAGAATGCTAACCTGGTCAAAACAGCATGCTAAAAGTCAGATGTGTTGGCCTGAGGGTTTCGACCCAAGGGTGCCTAACTAGACACACTGCAATCACATCTGAAAAAACACTCCGGATGAACGCAAAGAAGAAGAAAGATTCCCCCACATGCCTGCATGACCAGAAAATCCATACAATTCTCACAATCTGTGACCTCCGATGCAAGGTCAGTCATTCTACATCATTCTTTTCTACACCTTACTAAGCATACTCTGTGAGTCCATAATGAATACAGTGTGTCGGAAAGCTGCTGTTACTGTAATAAGATTTCATTTGAGGAAGGACATAAAAGGAACCACAAAATATTATTTCAGAATATCTTTTTCTTCTGCGTTCATCCAGGGTATTTTTTTGGACATAATTGCGTTATGCCTGTTTACAGCAAAGCTGCAATCTTTGCACCTTTCGGCTGACACATCCGACTTATGCAGGCATTTGTTGACCAGGTTAACCCTTCCGGGTATTTTAGGATATGAGTGCGACAGAGTGGTCTGAGGTCTCCGAACTTATGTGTGTCACTCAGGTTTTGTGCACAACTTATTATCTGAGGGCCGCTTGAGTTTTATATAATTACTTTCTCTTCCAGCTCCGTGAACTTTATGTTTAATATGAATTCTTCATCTTGTACCTGGCCCATTGTAGAATGTTGTATTAATCTAGCCCTGTCGAAAAGATCCTCGATCGTTTAGTACCCCCGCCTCAAGCATATTCACACTCCAGGTGTTTTAAATGTCCAGTGTCCATCTTCATGCTAGCAGACCCTTGCTTCTTCCCCCAGACACGTGCCATCCATCACTGTTCTCTCTAAGCCGCCGTGATGTTTAATATGGGCTCAGTATTTCAGTTTCTGAGACAAGACGCTATTTTTGAGCCAGTTTTCTTTGATTTTCGGATCTTGTCATCATCATGTGCCATGCTGATAAGCCAGGGAGGTCATGTTTTGTCATCTCACATGATCACCAGAGTCACGGATCAGCTCTGTGCTCTTGCCTCGACCATACCACATGGCCAAGCCATCCAGGTATTTACTTCTCTGCCTTCCACATGTTCTTTTCCCCTCAATCTTGCCAGCTGTCACAAAGTTCTCCAATTTATTTCTTCTCACAACATGTCCAAACAATTGTGACTGTTTATGTCTAATTTCTCTAATCAGTTTACGGTTTTCATTTGTTTCTTGTAGGACCTGCTCATTGATTTTTTGTAGAATGCCGCTATTTTTCTGCTTCTTGGTCCACTATTATCGATGGGAAGCACACAAAAGCGGAGAAGGCCCCACTTCTACCATGGGGTGTGGAAATATTAATAGTTGACATACAACTAACCAGCAGGCAAAGTTGATAACAAACTCCACTAGTAAGATGAGCATGGTTGGATACAGGCTTGATGCCAGCTCGTGGCTAGTTAAAATGAGGGAAAGATTGGCCACCAAGTCTTCCCTGCTCTCAGGCCTACAAAATGTGACAGGTCTGTCACATAACACTCACAACAAGACGGACATATAATCAGATTGCAATGGGCATCACTGGTATTGGAATTATGCTGGCTATTGAAGATGAGGACTGAGCACTTATAGGAATGCCCTGAGAGCAACGATGTTGGTTCTTGACTCAACTTAACTCAGACCCATAGCACAAAACTGCTATCGGACAATTCTGTGGGTTTTTTTTTTTACATGCAAGAGCCACATTAGTGTAGTGGCTAGATGCCGGCTTATCAGTTCAGTGGTTGTGGATTCGAATCCACACAGAGGCAGATTTATAAAATTGACTTGGGCTTCTTGGTTAACCCAGGGTAAAATTGGCGTAAGATAATGCTTTCGGAAGTAAATGTAGGTGGAGTGATACAGGTCACATGACCCACTGACTGCGAGCGATCCATAAAATTATGGGTCTAGTATCATCTGCCAGGTGGGCCTTATAGCATGTACAAGGACTATTTACTTATTTGCTTAGAACATAACATATACACATTTACATTAACTATACGCCGCTCAACGCTCAGAGGAAAGGTGAGACGGACATATAATCAGATTGCTACTGGTACTATTAGTGTTGGAACTCTTTGCTGGCTGCTGAGGATGGGGACGGAGCGCTTATGGGAATGCCCCGAGTGCTGTGATGTCGATTCCTAAATCAATCAATCAATCAACATTAACTATACAGAAATTGTTTTCATTTTATTACCTTCATTGTCTGAGAGCTCTTCATCCTGTTCTCTACCTTCATTGTCTGAGAGCTCTTCATCCTGTTCTATACCTTCATTGTCTGAGAGCTCTCCATCCTGTTCTCTACCTTCATTGTCTGAGAGCTCTTCATCCTGTTCTATACCTTCATTGTCTGAGAGCTCTTCATCCTGTTTTCTGCTTTGTAAACTCCTATCCAGGCTGCCAACCTCTTGATCACCAGTCCAGCGTTTGCTGTTGTTAGTCTGTCAGAAGTAGCAAAACTTCAGTTATTATGATTGCGAGTGAACCTGTAATACTGAAACTAAACTTTCTGTGAATTTCCTTACAATAGTGAATTCATGTTCAGAATTCCATTCTTTACTGTTTTCATGGGGAATACTATGACTTTGTAATCCTTTTATGACATGTTGAAACATTTATTGACAGTTAATGCTGTCATAATCAATGATCTGGAGCTGGTGATCATAGCCGAATGGCTAAGAACGTGTGTTCTTAAATATCTGGTGTGGTGAAGGTGAGGTAAGGGGTTCAACCCCTACACCGGACAACTGGACTAAAATGTTGACCTGTCGTCCTTGACTTGGGGACGTAAATTACAATTACCCCTGAAGTCGGAGTGGGTTCACCTGATGGTGATGGACATTATTAATAGGTAAAAGCTAATCCACACACAAAATTCAGTCCAGAACTACTGGTAGTAGTATGTATGGACTACGCTTTAGTTCAAAGCGAGCGAGTGCCAAAAAATGCTCTGGTGAAGGGATTATGAATGTGATTCGCAATCCCGCATACCGTGTTCGAAACACAGCTGCAGGCAATCTGGAACAGCCAAAACATGCTGGGAGTGAATGTGAAGTCCTGTAAAGGATATGAAATTAACTTGTTGTTAACTTTTCAATGCCATCATCACCACAACTGCCATATTCCTTTACATTACGTACATAATGCTTGTACCAGAAGCCTGCCTTATTAGTTTAATTCATCTGATGAGGACACATTATTAATACTTGTGCTAACAAATTACTGGCTTTGCTGTTAACATCTTATTTTTTTTAACTTGAAAAACTGAT
This sequence comes from Cepaea nemoralis, assembly GCA_014155875.1. NCBI lineage: Eukaryota > Metazoa > Mollusca > Gastropoda > Stylommatophora > Helicidae > Cepaea > Cepaea nemoralis. The sequence continues at coordinate 135,196 of JACEFZ010005575.1, read as the reverse complement.
TTTGCTATATTTTGCAATAGTTTCATCAGTAACCTGCTTCAAACATCCAATGCATCAGTTGATGTCAGGTTATCAATACTTGTGCTAACAAATGATTGAATTTGTTCTGGCAAAAATCTAGTTTAAGTTGACAGACAAACTGTTTTTGCTATAATTTCATCAGAAACTATCTCATACATTACAGTTCAACTGTTGATGACAAGCTATCTATACTTTTGCTAACAAATGTGGATTTGTTCTGGCAAAAATCTTCTTCTTGAGCTGACAAACTTTTTTTTGCTATGTTTTGCTATATTGTCACCTATGCTACAATCTGTAGTTGACACTGGTACAGTCCATCCACAATCCTTGGCTGGAATCTGGACGCCTTTGGACACAGTTGCTGGTTGTGATTGGTTTGTTGGGAATTATCTGAAAAATTCATCAGCGAGACCTGAAATTTTATGCACTGATGTTATGTTAGCCCTGAAACTTTATGAACTGACGTTATGTGAGCCCTGAAACTTGATGCATTGATGTTATGTGAGCCCTGAAACTTGATGCATTGACGTTATGTGAGCCCTGAAACTTTATGAATTGACTTTATGTGAGCCCTGAAACTTGATGCACTGACGTTATGTGAGCCCTGAAACTTGATGCATTGATGTTATGTAAGCCCAGAAACTTGTTGCATTGACGTTATGTGAGCCCTGAACCTTGATGCATTGACGTTATGTGAGCCCTGAAATTAGATGCATTGACGTTATGTGAGCCCTGAAACTTGATGCATTGACATTATGTCATGTGAACCCTGAAACTTGTTGCATTGACATTATGTCATGTGGGCCCTGAAAAGGGTTTGCATCCATCAAAGCCAGGTAGGTGTAGAGACTTTTCCCAATGGGGTACTGAAGGACTCTTTCCCAATGTGGTACTGAAGGACTTTCTCCCAATGTGGTACTGAAGGACTTTCTCCCAATGTGGTACTGAAGGACTCTTTCCCAATGTGGTACTGAAGGACTTTCTCCCAATGTGGTACTGAAGGACTTTCTCCCAATGTGGTACTGAAGGACTCTTTCCCAATGTGGTACTGAAGGACTTTCTCCCAATGTGGTACTGAAGGACTTTCTCCCAATGTGGTACTGAAGGACTCTTTCCCAATGTGGTACTGAAGGACTTTCTCCCAATGTGGTACTGAAGGACTTTCTCCCAATGTGGTACTGAAGGACTTTCTCCCAATGTGGTACTGAAGGACTTTCTCCCAATGTGGTACTGAAGGACTTTCTCCCAATGTGGTACTGAAGGACTCTTTCCCAATGTGGTACTGAAGGACTCTTTCCCAATGTGGTACTGAAGGACTCTTTCCCAATGTGGTACTGAAGGACTTTCTCCCAATGTGGTACTGAAGGACTTTCTCCCAATGTGGTACTGAAGGACTCTTTCCCAATGTGGTACTGAAGGACTTTCTCCCAATGTGGTACTGAAGGACTTTCTCCCAATGTGGTACTGAAGGACTCTTTCCCAATGTGGTACTGAAGGACTTTCTCCCAATGTGGTACTGAAGGACTTTCTCCCAATGTGGTACTGAAGGACTCTTTCCCAATGTGGTACTGAAGGACTCTTTCCCAATGTGGTACTGAAGGACTCTTTCCCAATGTGGTACTGAAGGACTTTCTCCCAATGTGGTACTGAAGGACTTTCTCCCAATGTGGTACTGAAGGACTCTTTCCCAATGTGGTACTGAAGGACTTTCTCCCAATGTGGTACTGAAGGACTTTCTCCCAATGTGGTACTGAAGGACTCTTTCCCAATGTGGTACTGAAGGACTTTCTCCCAATGTGGTACTGAAGGACTTTCTCCCAATGTGGTACTGAAGGACTCTTTCCCAATGTGGTACTGAAGGACTTTCTCCCAATGTGGTACTGAAGGACTTTCTCCCAATGTGGTACTGAAGGACTCTTTCCCAATGTGGTACTGAAGGACTTTCTCCCAATGTGGTACTGAAGGACTTTCTCCCAATGTGGTACTGAAGGACTTTCTCCCAATGTGGTACTGAAGGACTCTTTCCCAATGTGGTACTGAAGGACTCTTTCCCAATGTGGTACTGAAGGACTTTCTCCCAATGTGGTACTGAAGGACTTTCTCCCAATGTGGTACTGAAGGACTCTTTCCCAATGTGGTACTGAAGGACTTTCTCCCAATGTGGTACTGAAGGACTTTCTCCCAATGTGGTACTGAAGGACTCTTTCCCAATGTGGTACTGAAGGACTTTCTCCCAATGTGGTACTGAAGGACTTTCTCCCAATGTGGTACTGAAGGACTTTCTCCCAATGTGGTACTGAAGGACTCTTTCCCAATGTGGTACTGAAGGACTCTTTCCCAATGTGGTACTGAAGGACTTTCTCCCAATGTGGTACTGAAGGACTTTCTCCCAATGTGGTACTGAAGGACTCTTTCCCAATGTGGTACTGAAGGACTTTCTCCCAATGTGGTACTGAAGGACTTTCTCCCAATGTGGTACTGAAGGACTCTTTCCCAATGTGGTACTGAAGGACTTTCTCCCAATGTGGTACTGAAGGACTTTCTCCCAATGTGGTACTGAAGGACTCTTTCCCAATGTGGTACTGAAGGACTTTCTCCCAATGTGGTACTGAAGGACTTTCTCCCAATGTGGTACTGAAGGACTCTTTCCCAATGTGGTACTGAAGGACTTTCTCCCAATGTGGTACTGAAGGACTTTCTCCCAATGTGGTACTGAAGGACTCTTTCCCAATGTGGTACTGAAGGACTTTCTCCCAATGTGGTACTGAAGGACTTTCTCCCAATGTGGTACTGAAGGACTCTTTCCCAATGTGGTACTGAAGGACTTTCTCCCAATGTGGTACTGAAGGACTTTCTCCCAATGTGGTACTGAAGGACTTTCTCCCAATGTGGTACTGAAGGACTCTTTCCCAATGTGGTACTGAAGGACTTTCTCCCAATGTGGTACTGAAGGACTTTCTCCCAATGTGGTACTGAAGGACTTTCTCCCAATGTGGTACTGAAGGACTTTCTCCCAATGGGGTACTGAAGGACTTTCTCCCAATGGGGTACTGAAGGACTCTTTCCCAATGTGGTACTGAAGGACTCTTTCCCAATGTGGTACTGAAGGACTTTCTCCCAATGTGGTACTGAAGGACTTTCTCCCAATGTGGTACTGAAGGACTCTTTCCCAATGTGGTACTGAAGGACTCTTTCCCAATGTGGTACTGAAGGACTCTTTCCCAATGTGGTACTGAAGGACTTTCTCCCAATGTGGTACTGAAGGACTTTCTCCCAATGTGGTACTGAAGGACTCTTTCCCAATGTGGTACTGAAGGACTTTCTCCCAATGTGGTACTGAAGGACTTTCTCCCAATGTGGTACTGAAGGACTCTTTCCCAATGTGGTACTGAAGGACTTTCTCCCAATGTGGTACTGAAGGACTTTCTCCCAATGTGGTACTGAAGGACTCTTTCCCAATGTGGTACTGAAGGACTTTCTCCCAATGTGGTACTGAAGGACTTTCTCCCAATGTGGTACTGAAGGACTCTTTCCCAATGTGGTACTGAAGGACTTTCTCCCAATGTGGTACTGAAGGACTTTCTCCCAATGTGGTACTGAAGGACTTTCTCCCAATGTGGTACTGAAGGACTCTTTCCCAATGTGGTACTGAAGGACTTTCTCCCAATGTGGTACTGAAGGACTTTCTCCCAATGTGGTACTGAAGGACTTTCTCCCAATGTGGTACTGAAGGACTTTCTCCCAATGTGGTACTGAAGGACTCTTTCCCAATGTGGTACTGAAGGACTTTCTCCCAATGTGGTACTGAAGGACTTTCTCCCAATGTGGTACTGAAGGACTCTTTCCCAATGTGGTACTGAAGGACTTTCTCCCAATGTGGTACTGAAGGACTTTCTCCCAATGTGGTACTGAAGGACTCTTTCCCAATGTGGTACTGAAGGACTTTCTCCCAATGTGGTACTGAAGGACTTTCTCCCAATGTGGTACTGAAGGACTCTTTCCCAATGTGGTACTGAAGGACTTTCTCCCAATGTGGTACTGAAGGACTTTCTCCCAATGTGGTACTGAAGGACTTTCTCCCAATGTGGTACTGAAGGACTTTCTCCCAATGTGGTACTGAAGGACTTTCTCCCAATGTGGTACTGAAGGACTTTCTCCCAATGTGGTACTGAAGGACTTTCTCCCAATGTGGTACTGAAGGACTTTCTCCCAATGTGGTACTGAAGGACTTTCTCCCAATGTGGTACTGAAGGACATTCTAAGCAGGGGCTGTGTTGCAGAATTCTCCTCCCCCTCTACATGTTCATAAACCAGTGGGTTATGCTGGACAGCTAAAGGAACTTCTTTCTAGTATATGTAACTAGCTCATCAAAAGCACCATGTCTCATAACCTGAAATACTTTGTTGGCCATATTAAACACCACAGTGGCTGAAAACATTGCAGTGGCTAAAAATGTTGCTGTGGCTAAAAACGTTGCAGTGGCTAAACATAAAACATGGCCTGAAGCAAGAATGTACATACTGACCAATAAAAAGATATTAATTGAAACGAGAAAAAGAGTGTTGCAGTGCTACATAGAACCTACACTTTTGTATGGATGTGAAGTATGGACAATAAGCAGTCAAGCTGAAAAACATCTGATGGCTGTGGAAATGTGGTTACTGGGGGAAATGCAAAGAATACCATGAACAAACAGAAAAACCAATGAACAAGTCCTTCAAGAAACAAATGAAGATCGTAATCTGATTAGAGACATTAGACGTAGACAGCCAAAATGTTTTGGGCATGTTATGAGAAGAAATGAATTGGAGAACTTGGCGACGACTGGCAAGGTCGAAGGGAAGAGACCAAGGGGAGGACAGAGAAGTAAAAACCTGGATGGCTTGGCCACGTTGTATAGTCGAGACAAGAACACTGAGCTGATCCACGACTCTGGTGATCAAGTGAGATGGCAGAACATGACCGCCCACGCTTACCAGCATGGCACATGATGGATGATGGATGGAAGCAAGAATCTACTATGGGTCTGTGATGTTATCGGGTCATCCCTATTTGCATGCCTGAATGCATAGACGAATAAATGACCAGTCTTTTCCTGTTAGCGGACGAACAACACAGGCATCAAATGCTTGACCAACTGTGCCCAGGGCATTAACAGTGTAGCTACTATCAACTGCATGAACACAGCCCACAGTGGTTTATAGAGAACAGGGATGGGAGGCTTGGTTTAACACAGCCCACAGAGGCTTATAGAGAAAAGAGATGGGAGGCTTGGTTTAACACAGCCCACAGTGACTTATAGAGAACAGTGATGGGAGGTGTGGTTTAACACAACCCACAGTGGCTTATAGAGAACAGTGATGGGAGGTGTGGTTTAACACAACCCACAGTGGCTTATAGAGAACAGTGATGGGAGGCATGGTTCCTGGGAGAAGAGGCTGGGGTGACAACATGACAGAAGGCAGACAACATGACAGATATCCTGGGTATAGAAAACGAGTTACATAGAACCAATTTTAACATACAGCTGTGAATCCTGGACAATTAGTAAACATGCAAAAATATCCTTAGAAGCCTTGAAGCTGTGGTTTAATAGAAGAATGTTAAAAATTAATTGGACAGGCAAAATGAACAATCTGGACATTTTGAGGGAAGCTATGCCACAACGATAACTTATCACAAACATCAGAAAGAGGCAGTCATCGTTTTTTAGCCACGTTATGAGAAAACAATAATTGAAACATGTTGTGACAACAGGAAAGATTTGTGGTAAGAGAGATAGACGAAGACAGCCTGAAAAGATTCTTGACAGTCTTGTGTCATGGCATGGAAGGGAGTCAACACACGAATTGATCCATGCCGTCGGAGATCGTAATTTGTGGAGAGGCATGATCACCCATGCCAGCCGGCTAGGCACTGGATGAGGACCTAGAGTCTAATATAGCAAAATATGCCAGGCTTCAGTTCAAAGCAAGCGAGCACAAAATAAAAACAGAAATAAGCATTTTGTTAAGTTTCTACAGTTGACCAGAGTTTAGCAACTTGTTTTATTTTATTTCTCCACATCTCTTTAGCAATCTTCTTCTTTTTCTACTTCATTCATCTGGAGATTTTCGGAGTGTTTGCTTTGTGCCTGTTTACTGCAGAGCTGTGATACTTGCGCCTTTTGGACGACACATCCGACTTCTGCGGGCATTTGTTGACTGGATTAACCTTCCTGGGTAATCGTGCAATCTATTGTTTGTGTCTCTAACGGGGCTGCGTGGTCTCGGGGTATGGTGTCCGCCTCGAGTGCTGGAGGTCTCGGGTTCATGTCCTGGTGAGGACCGGGATTTTTTCACGTGGACTTTTAGTAAAAATTTCCCCTGGTCTCTGGGTAGTGAGATCGGATGCCCGTGTGTATTGTTGAGCACGTAAAAAATCCCTCAGCAGTTGGAAATCGATAAAGAGTAGCCTAACGGCGCTGCCCAGGCAAAATTTCGTGTTAAAAATCTACCCAAAGTATTTCAGGATCCTCGCCGGTGCTACGGAGTTCGAGCACTGAGCTGAGTTTCTCCAGACTCAGGTTTGAGTTAGGAGAAGAACGGAGCACTTATGGGTTACACCCGTGTGCCGTGATGTTGATCCGTCGACTAAACTAAACAGACTAAACTAAATTGTTTGTGTCTTCATTATTCAAATCTAATCTTTGAGGCGGGTTCTACAACAGACTTCATGTCGACCAATTACAGTTAACAACAAGAAATAGGATTATATTTGTAAGAAAAGAAATTATCTACCATAACAACTTACTTTAACATCAGCTTCTGGCTTCATTTTGTTCTTAATGAATGTAGGAAATATCAGCTCACTTCGTTTCATCTGAAATGTAGATGTTAATGCATGTTATTACAGTTTTGGCTCCAAAAGTTGCTAATAAGATGGTGAAAAATAAAACAAGTTGCTAAACTCTGGTCAACTGTAGAAACTTAACAACAAAATGCTTATTATTGTTTTTATTTTGCGCTCGCTTGCTTTGAACACAAGTATAGTCCATAATGCTACTTTTAGTAGCACTCAGCTGAATTTTGCGTGTGTGGATTAACTTTCCCTACTAACAGTGTCCCTCACCATCAGGCGAACCCACTCTGACTTCAGAGGAACTTGTAATTTACATCCCCCAAGTCAAGGACGACAGGTCAACATTTAATTCCAGTTGTCTGGTGTTGGGGTTGGACCCCTTACCTTTGCATCAGCACACCGGATGTTTAAGAACATGCATTCTTATCCATTCAGCCGTGCTGACCACTAGCATGCACTATTATTCAGATAGTTTTTATATTCATGTTGTGCTTTTCTTTATTCTTGGCATTTCTGTCAGTATATTTTATTTACTACTGTTAGTAAGTGATTTAAATTATGATTATTTTTCTTTGCAATATTGATTCCCTATAAACGAAGGAAGTTTTGTTTTTGCAGTATATTGCTTTAAAACTTTACCTTGTAGTCTCTAAGAATATATATCTATAAAATGTTTTTCATTGGCAAGGGTTTATTGCAGTCAGTGGATCATATATTCGATTAGTAACCTTTGGATTTTATATTTCCTGCACTCCAATAAATAACGTTAACTACAGGACTTCCGGTCGCCAACATGGCGGTTAGGCATTGAACCGTTAAGGCCTGTGGTGTGTTTATGCTTGTAGCTACGGTTTGCAATCGCATTTCCTCATAAGTGCATTTTTCAGGAGACTCCTGGGAGTCGGCGCTGAAGCTAAGGTGTTCGTGCTTTATGTGACACTTTCGGTGGGTCACCCTGTGGTAAAAGACCGAGCAATATGAGAAAACCCGGGTCAGTGAGGTCTTTCTGGTGACTGCCGAGTGAATTTTGTGTTGGTATTCTGGTGGCGGCATTATGCACAGTGTACCTGTGCGGGCTGTTGGATTGCCGAGACTCCTGTCTGTTCCACTTTTCACATTGGACAGTGGGAAGCTTTTTGTGTGATATTCATTGGCACAGGAATAGAGCATAATGGGGATGACCCATTGCCGTGAAGTTGGAACCTCGAGTAACTAACTAACGTTAACTACAATTTTAAACATGTATGCTTCTGAAATTCAAGACTCTTCCTTTCTTTTACAGTAAATAAGACTCATTAATTTTACACAAGGAATTTGAAGTTCGTTTATTACCAGGTATGTTCTTGTTGGGGTCGTCATCAATTTCAATTTGTATTTCTTCAAGTTTTTTTGTAAGTTTGTTTCCACATGTCCCTGTTGAGTTCAGTTGAGTTAAGAACTGACAACACTGCACTCAGGACATTCCCATACGTGCTCCGTCCCCTCATTCAACAGCCAGCGAAGAGTCATACTACTAATCGTTCCCACCGCTATCTGATTAAAAGTTCTCCTGGTCTTCCCTCTCAGTTTTGAGATTCTTCCAGAACCCCTGCCGATCCCCCACAATCTCATTCTTTCCACATATGGGTTCTCAATCTGTTCCTCCGCCTTCTCCACCTGGTCCCACAAGCGCACAACCACCTCCCCCTTGTTCGTAGGCAAAATTCCACCAAGAAGTGCCCTCCCTGCTAGCCTATCAGCCTGTTCATTCCCTCGTACACCGCATGGCCAGGGCAAAATATCCATACAATTCTCACAATCTGTGACCTCTGAAGCGACGAGAGCCATTCCACACAAAACATTCCTTTCTCTACCTTGCTAAGCATACTCTTTTAATCTGTAATGAAAATGTGTGTTGCAGTAGTCTCCTCTAGCCACCGGAATGCCGCTGTTACTGCTTCCACCTCCATTCCATTCTCATGCTGGAGGTAGTCTCATATGCCAGACTCCTTTTTCAAGACTCGCCCATTAGCCTTTGCAATAAAGCCCCAGCCACTACGTCTGTTTCTCACCACTGACCCATCCCATCAGTGTAGAAGACTATGTCACCTTGATATGTGTTACTCTGGATCAGCTTTTGCACTTCAAACTCAGTGCGGCCCGCTGCCCATTCTCTGCACTCACGACCCAGTGTTATTATTACATTATGCCACTCCTTCATGTCATCCGGAACTTCAACCCACTCTCTTTCACGATTCCACATGTCCCTTCTGTGTTGTGCAGTTGTAATGTAAAATGTCAGTTACTTAAGAGTATTTTATTACTAACACCATTAAGCGCCTGACAGAACTAACATTCTATAGAGTATAGTGTTGTTTACTATGTACTGATATAAATTATAACGGTGTCATTATACAAATAATTATATTAAATAATATGCATGCCAACTTTACTGTCCCAGACCTGAGACAGACCCCGCAACCCGGCAGTCGGGCACAATAACAATTCACCAAACAAATAAATCGGTGTCGACGGAACTCTTTTAGTGCGTTTATTTAATCAAGTAAACGATCTAACAAGAAACTGACTCACACTACGGTGGCGGTAAACGATGTTCAGTCTGGATACTTGTAAAGAGAATATTTCTGAACACAAAATGACGGTTACAACATCATCCCTGAAGAACTGTTCGCCATGTTGCTAACCTTTTTGGAGCTAGACCTGTCGTGTAGCTAACGTAGCCAAAGCCGGCTAAAAATGGCCCGTTGCTTTGATTCACTCGTACTGTATTTGGTTTGATATTCGTATTGTAATGAGCAGACAAGCTGAAAAGCATCTGATGGCTGTGGAAATGTGGTTTCTGAGGAAAATGCAAAGAGTGCCATGGACAGACAGAAAAATCAATGAAAAAGTCCTACAAGAGGCAAATGAAAACCGCAACCTGATTAGGAGAAGTTAATGAATATGAAATTATGGTTCCGTCGCCCTGCTACTGAGTGAGTGCGTGGCGTGACTCTGTGAGCTGTGATATTCATGTGGAATGGTTTTACATGTCCGCCTTTGTTTGTACAGTGACCTACATGTTTGGAACAATGGCCATCGGCTGTTGCTGAATTGACTGATTTTCCTTTTCGGTTCAAGAGTGCATTTTTCAGGAGACTCCTGGGAGTCGGCGCTGGAGCTACGGAGTTCGTGCTTAATGCGACTCTTTCGGCGGGTCGCCCTGCGGATAGACACAGAGCCGTGTGAAAACCCGGGCCAATGAGGTATTTCTGGTGACTGCCGATTCCATCGACGATAAACTGGTTTTCGTGGAAGACTTTTGTGTTGGCATTCTGGCAGCGGCATTATGCACAGTGTACCTGTGCGGGCTGATGGATTGCCGAGACTCCTGTCTGTTCCACTTTTGAAATTGGACAGTGGGGAGCATTTTGTGTGATATTCATTGGCACAGGAAAGGAGCATAATGGGGACGACCCGTTGCCGCTGTCACAGTCTCACATGGGGGCGGTATTAATAGAAAGATAATAGAAAGTGGAGAAGGGATAGAACTCCAGCAAAAGGGAAAGAACTGAGTCACTCGAAGGCTCGAATAATCCAGAGCCTTCTCGAAGGACCGGTCAGCGTGTCCACAGCCCCGTGGACACCGATGGAGCCCGCCGATTGCGGGGTCCACGAGAAACTCGGAGAGAGTTACCACCCGTGTCGGATTACGACACGTGTGGAAAGGCAGACACGGACTGGACATCGAAGAAGCAACAGGGCTTACCTTAAGGGGGACTTTATAGATGGAAACCCAAGTGTATTTAGGGGTTTTACGCATACGTTAGATAGCTGATAGAGTTGTTGTAGCGATCATGTATTATTGCTTTATTGTAAACTCCTGTGATACGCAACGTGAGGGTTGCTGGCTTGTGAAAACCTTACTTCGCCAGCTTACTGTAACATAATATAAATAAATGATGTTAGATTGTATCTGAACGGAGTTTGTTGCCTGTATGAGCCCGAGTTTCATTCCCCTAGACATCTAGGACGGTGACAGGCTATTTGGGGGCCTAAGGCCGGTTTTGGCAAGCACAAGCTTTACTTTCCAGACAGCTCTTGGTTGTGCCAAGTAAAATATATCAACTTTCGTACATGACAAAGTCTATAACTTTGCAGCTATCATCGTATCATCTGTGAATGAGCTAATGTAGTCCCTCTACAAAAGTAATTGAAATAATTATGATGTTCATAAAATTTGACATTGACATGACTGGACAATTACAGTGACAGTTACTAATTTTTTTTTATTCCAACATCAGATTGTTCCGCGAAATATCGTGTGTATGTAACCTCTCCTCCAGCAGTGGCGAGAAAACAGCAGAACCAAACAAGACTACAGTCAAGAAACCAGGAAAAATAAGATGAGTCCCATTTCATGCTCATTATATCCCTAAGTGATACTCATTCATTTTTCATTGATGTAACATTTTTCTTGTTATTGTTTTTTTAATATATATGCTAATCTCATAACCAAGTAAACCTGCTCGTGCAAATTTGAATGTAAACATTAAGGGGGATAACCAAGTTGTGTACACCCAGACTAATTTCAAAGGGATTTAATTTCGATAAAGTGAACACTAACTAAAATACAAGATGTCAACATTAGAACAGTGCATTGAAGCAGGAATTAGGTTAGGATATACTGCCGAGAAACTGTCAGAATGGGCACAAAAGACATATTCAGAAAATATTGCACGAGAAGACAGAGCAGCAGAAGGAAGAGAAAAGATGAAGCAGAAGAGAAGAGAAAAAGATGCAAGCAGAAAGAGAAGAGAAAAAGATGCAGATGCAAATAGAGGCTGAAGAGAAAAAGATGCAAGCGAAAAGAGAAAAGATGCAGATGCAAATGGAAGCTGAAGAAAAGAAAATGCAACTGCAGGCTCAAGAGAAGAAGATGCAAATGGAGCTCGAAACTGCGCCCAAGCAAGCCCAATTAAACGCAGAAACACAGATAAAACTGAAACAAATGGAAATTGATTCCAACTTAGAAATTTCAGTAAACAAAATTAGAAGTAAGGAAGAGGAACAAAAATACAACAAATATAAAGGCTTAGTCAAGCCCTATTGTTCAGGAGATTCAATAAGCGCATACTTAGAGAACTTCGAGTGTTTGATGACTTACCATAACGTCGCAAAAGTCGACTGGGCATTTATTCTGATGAGAAATTTAGCATTAGAGCCCTTAAAAGTGATAGAGACAATTCCACAAGACATGAGGAGAGATTACAGCTATTTAAAACAAAGAATACTCCAACATTTTCCACTAGATACAGCAGGCTATCAACTACAGTTTTCAAAATTAGCCCCATCACCTAACGAAACGTTCATAGACTACGTGTCTACAGTCCAAGATATTTGTACAAAATGGATAACCTCAGCAAAAATAAATAACAGCTATGATAAACTAAAGGAGCTAATTATAATTGATAAAGTCATTAACACAATACCAACCCCTTTCTCTAAATTTTTGAGACAAAATGATTGTAAGACTATCCAAGAAATAGAAAATAAGGGGAGCGCATATTTTACAGCTAATCGCGATATTTTTCAGCTAAATATGAGCCAAAATGAAACAGCAGCAGGTTACAAACACCAAATATTCAAAACCAAATGAAAATAGGTTCAAACAACGCCCTAAGTTCACAAAACCAGTCCTGTGTCAGTATTGTCATCTAACACACGAACAGTACGCGATGTGCGATAAATCACCGAATTATCCACATCATCTCCAAATGATGGTGGAAAAAACAAAAGAACAAAAGGAACGCATATCAGAGAGCAGTTAAATGTTTTTTTTTTGCGCCAGTTATGGGCATTTCTCAGGACGTTGTGAAGGGCGAAAGATGATGAAGCAGGCCAATGCCGCATTAATAGATACCTCGTCGGATGAAGAAACTGAACAACAGAACGAATGCGACATTCAGAATGAAAGTGCGAGTGAGTTAGGTAATGCGGTAGATATCATTAACACCATCACCGATAACACATGTAACACCTGCAGAAAATTTCAGCTTGATACCACTTTGTTATGCGGCCACACAATCCCAGTGTCTAACGAAATGGCCAACGCAGCCTTAACAGCAACAGGCAAGTTAAAGTTTACAACAGGTTTTGTTAATAACAAACAATGTACACTAGTACGATATAGCGGGGCGACTCTTTGTGGAATCAAAAGAACATTAATTAATGACAAAGACTACACACACAAATACGTAACATGTCGCACATTCGCAGGCACCATCGAAAGATACCCCCTAGCACTGGCCGAAATTCGGACACCTTTTATATCAGGACAAGTGCTATGCGCAGTACTTGAGAATCCTTGCGCGGAAATTATCCTTGGGATTCTTCCTAACATAAGATCCTGCTCTGAAGAAGAAATCAGAGAATGGGAACAGAAAAACTGTATCCAAAAAGCAAACAGTGGTTCCAGAATTAAAATACACACTTGCATGTCTCAAACTGCCAAAAGCACAAGGGAGACAACCGATGACGGAATTCGAAACGAATTCACAGAGGTGCAGAACACAGGGGCGGTTGAATCGTTCAATGACACCAGCAAATTAACACCTCGAACTGAGGACGTCACCGAACCACAAAATATTGAGCCTGTAAATGTGCAACAACAGACACAATACGCTAATATAGTGACAAGACAAATGACACACAAAACCCATATAAACAACTCAACAGAGACAACAGGGGACACTAATCGTACTAACAGAAACGACATTGACAACAACGACGATGACAATTCTACTTTAACGACACATTCTCTGAATAACGGAAACGACGAAGTCAACGATACAATAGCAACCACTCTTCTTAATCATGACAAACAGCCTTACGAGTCATTACAAACCGACTCGACTTCTTTAAAGTATTCTCCACCGAAATCATATTATCTGACAAACAACAATGACGAAAGCACAGCAACGACAATACGTCTTAACGACACTACTACTACAAGACAATGAAGACAACTTCACATTACAGACAGTGTCTCATGAAGACAAAACCTCAGTTACCAAACCAACAACTGAGAGAACTCATAATTTCCAACTTTATGAGTCGAAATCATTTGTTTCTCTGAGAACTAGAAACAATTACGGCATGAATTCCAAGAAACATAACCAACGAATACAAAGATATCCAAGGGACACTACTATTGACAAAGAAGCATTATTAGCAAATGAGTGTCATCATCTGTGTTCCTCGAAAATGTATCATCGATCAAGGACACATAAATCTAAAACAGAAACAACACATAAAGCTGCAGAAAGTTATACACATACAGAAATAACATCATCATGCAACATTCATGCAAACAAACAGTATTCCAATAAACAAACACAAACAAGTGACTTCAAACAAAATCAAAGTCAGAAACGTTTGCATACAAACAAACTGCTTTATTGCGTGAACAAAAACACTATACGATGCAGGTCTAAATCCATCAGTACAAAGACTACCATTTTTAATTCAACATCCACCTATTTACCAGATAAATACAATTTCTTTTAAACACACACCTCAACCAACAAAAATAAACAATCACATTCACCAAGCAGTAGAATGAACAAAGACAAATCACTGACACTCTTGCTACTTTTGCTGTTAAGGCAACTTCAAACAACATTACCTATCTTTCAAAATGAATCTTTCACCACGATCCGAATAACAAACAAATTGTTCATCATATTTACCATCTCATTCATATATCAATCAACATTGCGCCGAATTGAAAGAGCAAAAACCATGCTACAGTTCATTAACTCCTGTTGGTGCAAAATTTTTCATATAACTTTGATATATGCCTACAGTAAATTTATTTTCACTCTTACATTATGTAGACTTATATTTACATCGATACCTATACAATTATGTAATATGTGCAATTGTAAGAGTATCCGCTTAGAGGATGTAATGTGCAAATTGAAATCAATTTTTTCTAACCCACCCGTATTAAGATTACCAAACATAGATATACCTTTTATTCTGACCACAGATTCGAGTGCTATCGCAATTGGAGGATGCCTGATGCAGGAATATCAAGGCGTGAGACATCCAATACTCTATGTCAGCCGCAAGCTTAAAAAGGCAGAAATCCGGTATTCCACAGTTGAGTTGGAGGCATTAAGTCTACTTTTTTTTATGCGTCGTTTATCTAAGTTCCTCTTAGGTTCCCATTTTGTTGTTTTGACCGATAATTCGCCACTGCAGATACTGAAACAAGGCGTTCCAAAGAATCATCGATTAACAAGATGGTGTCTTCTACTTCAGGATTTCGACTTTGAAATCCGCCACATCAAGGGTACGGATAATATTATTGCTTACATATTATCACGGCAAACTAATGCACCAGAAGACTAACACTATGCACATTAATTAGTCGCCACATAATAAGCTGTGATATTTTAGTCTGTTGCATAAAACAGTGTACCTCTACACTTACTGTAGAACTGTGATTCAGAAGTATCAACTACCAAAGGAATAATCTACTTATAACATTCACGGACATGAAACTGTGACAGCCCTACATTGTATTAAGACATATTAGCAATTGGCAAGGCTTTAAAAACAATCCAAGCGATATATAATATCTGTGAAGTCATTTTATCAACCAAGGAACTTAAAGTCATCGTGGAAAGATTAAGAACTCTGCATACTCGCTATTTCATCGGGGAAAGATTAAGAACTCTGCATACTCGCTATTTCAAACAACTTCGCAAACTACCGGAATAGAACTACGACTATTACAACATACAAAATACAGCTATACAAACTGTTAACAGTGATGGCACGACACACGGACAACAGGAGGACAACACACACATCGTCGTTGGAGTTAATTAATTTACTATTAGTTAATATGTATTACACTTGTATTTGATTATATATATAAAATATGTCAACACGTAACTTGTAGATTTTCTACCATAATATATTACAAACATTTTCACTCATAGGTGAAATATTCGTCCTATACAATTTTTCTATTTAACTTATAAACCATTTTTTGATTACAAGTACAAAAAGTACTTGCTACCATAAAGGGAACATATCGCCTAATCCATTTTTTTTTCTAAGGGCAATAAGAATTACCTCAACTTTATTTGTATATTTTAACAAAATACTATTTTGAATGAAAGATGTACGAATAGAGAGCAAATGAATTAAATAGAGAGAGCGATATACTGAGCGGAACAAATTGTACGCAAAACGTATTTATTTTACATTGTCTGCGTGTTTCATGTAAAAATGTACTACCTGTCTGAATTGTTGATACATGTTTAGTATTAAGTAGAATAAGTCTAAGAGTCACTGGTGGAATGCCCGGAACATGCATTACACAGATTGGGGTAATTCATGACAAAGGATATTCCAACTCGTGACGCTTGGAAGTAAACCACACATCACATACACACATTAAGCACACACGTTATACAGGAGCTCAGACATACTCAAAACTGAACACTAACAATTAAAACACAGTCAGTTTATTATAGACAGCAACATATCAGTCCATACACTAACAAGCCAACAAGAACATATGTAGTCCAGAGGTGATAAAACAAGAGCATAAATATATATTCAGCAATTATACAACATACGGAAGTAAAAATGTATCGAAGTACACATGCAGGAACAAGATTTGCAAGTGTACTTAAATAAGCCAAGACAACTTGTCTTGTTAAAACTCTCGTACACAGAGTTGTATATCTTGGTATCATATGGATACTTGAGAAGGACGCGGTTGCAAAGACAACTGCAAGCGTCAGGGAACTTCAGTCGGATAAGCATGTTTAAGGACATAGAAGAGAGAGGAGACCTCTTCAGCAAACATCTTGAAGTGCTGTATGGGGAAATACATGAGTTGTGGATGCAGATATATAGGTTGCCAAGTTACTATCCACCAAACTACAAACACCTACTTCATGTGATCCTGTGACAGAATTAGCATAAAACTAATTACCATATAATAACCCATCAAAGCAGGGGGGAGGGGAACTCCTGTCACAGTCTCACATGGGGGACGGTATTAATAGAAAGATAATAGAAAGTGGAGAAGGGATAGAACTCCAGCAAAAGGGAAAGAACCGAGTCACTCGAAGGCTCGAATAATCCAGAGCCTTCTCGAAGGACCGATCAGCGTGTCCACAGCCCCGTGGACACCGATGGAGCCCGCCGATTGCGGGGTCCACGAGAAACTCGGAGAGAGTTACCACCCGTGTCGGATTGTAACACGTGTGGAAAGGCAGACACGGACTGGACATCGAAGAAGCAACAGGGCTTACCTTAAGGGGGACTTTATAGATGGAAACCCAAGTGTCTTTAGGGGTTTTACGCATACGTTAGATAGCTGATAGAGTTGTTGTAGCGATCATGTATTATTGGTTTATTGTAAACTCCTGTGATACGCAACGTGAGGGTTGCTGGCTTGTGAAAACCTTACTTCGCCAGCTTACTGTAACATAATATAAATAAATGATGTTAGATTGTATCTGAACGGAGTTTGTTGCCTGTATGAGCCCGAGTTTCATTCCCCTAGACATCTAGGACGGTGACAGCCGCGAAGTTGGAACCTCGACTAACTAACTAGCTAATAAATGAATAAAAAAAAAAACACAAAAAAACACCAAAAAAAAAAAAACGAGAAGTATATTGCTGAATATTGAAGAAGGTTGGCTATTAAAGACGATACCACAAATACAACTGAAATATTTTGGTCACTTGAAACGTCATGAAAGTTTGGAGAGAACAATAATGGAGGGGTATATGCCTGGGAAGAGAGGAAGAGGAAGGCCAAAGAGAAGATGGGTGCAGGATGTGGCGGATGATCTCCAGATGGTTGTATTGGACACGGAGCATCTTGCTTATGATAGAGAGGTTTTCCGGAAGGTTGTTATGGGAGCGATGTTCTGCAAAGGACATGCTACTGAATGAATTAATGAATGAATGAAGATTGCGAGCTTTACTGAAACACGATTACACGAAACAAATTGGACATTGCGGCCAAAGCCTTCATCAGCAAAGAACAAACAAACACAAACTGACACACAACTGTCAGGAGAAGTTAGACGAAGACAGTCAAATGTCTTTGAGAACTATGTGACAGCTGGCAAGATTGCGGTGAAAAGAACAAGGAGAAGGCAGAGAAGTAAATATCTGGATGGCTTGGCCACAACAAACATGATTGTCATCATCACCATGACCACCATCATCACCACCACCACCATCGCCATCATCGCCATCATCATCATCATCATCATCATCATCATCATCATCATCATCATCATCATCATCATCACCATCACTATCATCATCATTACTACCACCACCACCATTAACACCACCACAACCATCACCATCACCACCATCATCATCAACACCACCACAACTATCACCACAACCATCACCACCACCATCAACACCACAACCGTCATCACCACCATCATCATCACCACCACAACCATCACCATCACCACCACCATAACCACCACAACCATCACCACCACCATTAACACCACCACAACCGTCACCATCACCATCACCCCACCATCACCATCACCATAACCACCACAACCATCACCACCACCATTAACACCACAACCATCACCATCACCCCACCATCACCACCACCATAACCACCACAACCATCACCACCACCATTTACACTACCACAACCATCAAAACCACCACCATCATCATCATAACGAGCACAACTATCTCCACAATCATCACCACCACAACCATCACCACCATCAAAATCACCAAAAACAGCCATCTTCATCATAACCACCACAACAAACATCACCACAACCATCACCACCACTACCACGATCATCAGCATCATCACCTGTCTGTATGGTCCACGCGGTCTGTGGTATCTGTCACCTCACCCGGTCTGGACGGTTCCTCTCTTGAATGGTCCCGACTGACGTGACCTCTAGACTGGGTAGTCTCTTTTGGGAACTAGTTAAAGGTCTGTCAACCCACCACGTGGACTCCTCGTGGGTGTAGGCTGCAGTGGATGAAGAAGACATCAAGAAATCTGATACACAGTTCATAATGCCTCTATTGGCACAAGGCATGGTGCAAAGTCAATATTGTTCTTTATGCACAATGACGATACACAACCCAGCCGTGGACGGCTACAGTTAGCAGTTAAGATCAAGTCTCTACTGTAAGACTCAAGCTAGTGGCGGTGGAGCTCTGCGGCTCTGGATAGCATAAAGTCTCTGGTTAGACCAACTCTCTAGTCAACACAAGTCTCTTGTTAACATATGTCTCTTGTTAACACAAGTCTCTTGGCCTCACTGACGGATATCACGAGAACAGGCAATGTTACCTTCATAATATGGATGTCTATTACGTGACTGGTACTCGACGATCGGGATTGCCGGCGAAGACTCTGCTCGGTAGGACCTTCTCATACGGAACTACAGGGCGCTGCTCCAACTTTGGGGAGTTCACGCTGCTGGTTTCTTGGAGTTATCGTCATGTTCCTCAGTCTCGTGCCGGGCATAAGACCTCGTCGTCGGTGCAATCGAAGGTAGGACCTAGTGAGAGCGACACGTAACAGCATCTAGCGCACAACCAAGAACAGGGTAATGAGCCTTAGAAACATAACATGACATATACATATACATGTTCCCGTAACTTTCCTCATCTGCAATGATGTGGGCGGTAGTGAACCGGGGCTCTCATCTGTCAAACTGCTCCTGGAACCGCTTCGTCGGGTAGATCTAGGATGCTGATCGGACAGGTCCAGTCGATCAGTCACAAGTAGCTTCAGGAAATGACCCGTAAAACTCTCACTCTTTCTCACCCCTTTCATGCACCACAGGATAGGTTAGATATTCGTGTCAGGCTTCATCACACCCTTATAGGGATATACGGCTTTTCGGCCAAATTCTTTCCCGGTTCCTGTAGACACCGGTTTCTCTCTGGGCTCTCCCTCCCAGATAGCTGAGAAGCAATAGTCAGGTATTCGCCTCTTCCCTCCTGAATGTAGGAGAGATGTGTCTGGGTTTAAGACTATGGTAAGCATACAAGCATGGTTCGTCCTCCATGTAGCAGGTAAATTTCCAACCCCATTCTATCACCCATTCTTGATGGCGTGATTATTTAGAACGGTGGAGGTGTTCGCTGGAACAGCATGATCAATGTTAGGAGGCTATGTGTGTCTCCTCCCCTTTCTGTTCTACCTCTTTCCTTGTCGTCCTCTATCGTCAAGAAAGGATACCGCTCCAATATTGTTCCCCTCAATGACTAAATAGGTAAAAGGCAGTTGAAAGGAAAGTAGAAACAGAAAATCCAGTTTCCGCCCGACATTGTGGAGACAGCCCTCTTCACTCTGGTCACCTTGGGACAACGTTCTATGCTTCTGCCGACGCTCGCATTTGACGGCTTTCGAGCTCCCTTGTCGATAGAGATATTACACGATAGGGTTTGGGTGCCACGCCGAACGGGCCCAACACCCCGCGACGTCCGGCGTAACATCATCACACCGCTCGGCCGCGCCGGCGCTCTCCAACTATGACGTTCGTGAAGCTAGGTCATGCATACTCTTTTTACAGGGCCTGAGGCCATAGGCCTTTCTATTCAATTCTTAAGTGGCTATCGTTTAGCTGTCAGCTCATATGATGCACTTTGAGGATGGGTTTTAAACGCCCTAATTTCCACGCTACAATTTCGGCTACCTCCCACTTAATAAGGCCTCTGTAATATTCCTGACCTAACTTTGCGCGCCGCCTGCTAACAACTTCGCTGCTTGCCACGACATACAATGCTTCGGCACCATTATAATAGAATCTTAAATCTATTTACCTTCGTTAAGAAACACATCTTTAACTTCTTCTTCTTCTTCTTCTTCTTCTTCTTCTTCTTCTTCTTCTTCTTCTTCTTCTTCTTCTTCTTCTTCTTCTTCTTCTTCTTCTTCTTCTTCTTCTTCTTCTTCAGCTTTCCGAACCATTGAGGTTCTTTGCTGCAAATATAATCCATCTCCATTCGTCTCTCTGGTGGACCTTCTCTTGCCAGTCGTTGATTCCAAGTGCTTGTAGGTCTGTACATGTATTATCTCTCCACCGTCTTCTTGGTCTACCTCGGGGACTACGGTCATTTATTTCCTGAGTGTAAGTGAGTTTTGTTTCCCTATTATCTTCCATTCTTTCTATATGCCCCAGCCATTGTAGTCTATTAGCCTTCATGATACCAGTGATTAGCGGGGACTTAGATCATAAATGTCTTTGTTACTTCTTCTTTTCCGCTCTCCACTTTGTATATCCCTAATGGGTCCAAAGATGCGTCTTAAAATTTTGTTCTCAAAGGTTTGTAACAAGGCTTCGTCTCCTTTTGTTGTACTCCAGGTTTCAGAGCCATACAGCACAACTGGTCTGATCAGTGTTTTGTATATTGTGATTTTGGTGTTACGAGATAGCGCCTTTGATTTTAGTAGATGTTATAGTGCATAGTATATCTTATTTCCAGAATTTATTCTAGTTTGTATTTCTTCCCTTATGATGTTGGAGTAGTTGAAGATTGTACCCAGGTATTTGTATGTTTCCGTTCTTTTAATGGTCATATTATCTATTTGTATGTGGCCAGAGTTTTTAGCCATTCCGTCTCTTGAAATTACCATATATTCTGTCTTATCTTGGTTGATAACCAGCCCCATCTGTTGGGCTTTTTCCTTTAAGTGAGTCAATATTTCCAATGTCTTTTGTTCACTTTGCCCTATAATATCTATATCATCTGCATAACCAAGCAGCTTGGATGTTCCTCCAATATCACATTTCTCCTTTATCTTCCTTACAACTTTCTCTATAGCCAGATTGAAGAGTAGCGGCGATAGTGCATCACCCTGTTTCAAGCCAGATGTTATTTGGAAGGGGTCTGATTTCCTGCCTTTATATGTTTTCCGGAAGGTTGTTATGGGAGCGAGGTTCTGCAAAGGACATGCTACTGAATGAATGAATGAATGAATGAATATGTTACTATATTATTAGTATCTTCCATGCATAGTCTTGTCATGTTGATTAACTTCCTTGGTATTCCAAATTCCTGCATAGCATTCCATAGACTATTCCTATGGACACTATCATAAGCCTTTTTAAAATCCACAAAAATGTTATGGAGATCTCTTTTATATTCCCAATGTTTCTCAGCTATTTGTCGTAAGATAAATATCTGATCTATTGTTGATCTGTTTTGTCTAAAACCCGCCTGGTAGTCACCTAATATGTCTTCTGAATATGGTTTTAGTCTATTTAGTAATACTGCGGATAGTATCTTATAGCTTGTGGACAGTAGTGATATTCCTCTATAATTTCCACATTAGAACTTGTCTCCTTTCTTAAAGATAGGTATCAATAATGACTCTTTCCAGTCATGGGGTAATTCTTCTGTCATCCAGATTTATAATATTAGTTCGTATAGCTTTAGATGTAATGCATGGCCACCTGCCTTTATAAATTCAGCAGCAATTCCATCAGTCCCAGTTGCCTCATTGTTTTTAAGTCGTGTGATTACATAAAGGATTTATTCAAATGTAGGTTCTTCAATTTGTGGTTCGCATGTTAGAACCTCTTCCTGTGGGAAAATGTTACTTGGAGCTTCACAATTTAGTAATTCAATAAAATATTCTTTCCATGTGTTGCACATTTCCTCATTGGTATTTATCATATTCCCATTTTTGTCTTTTAAACCATATGTGTTTTGTTGGTGCCCTCGTTTCATTGACTTCGGTTCTTTAAAAAATTTTCTGGATTCATTTTTCTGGTGATTAGTTTCCATATCTTTGATTATATTACTCATATATTCTCGCTTCTGCTGTCTGACTATTTTTGTAGCCTCTTTACATTCATTTCTATAATGCTCTTCCTTTTGGATGTTATTGATGTCATTTAACCATACATGTCTAGCATTCTTCTTCCTAATGACTGCTTCTTCACATTTTTTATTGAACCATCTGTTCTTTCTATGCGTGGTTAACACACCGAGACATTCTTCTGCGGTAGATTGAATTGTATTCTTGATGTTCAACCAAGTTGGTCAACGCTTTCCTGCGAAGGGTTTTTAACATCTGTAACTTGCTCTAGTAAATGTCGGGCCTATTTGGTGACCATTCAGACATCACTAGGAGCTCACCACAACGACATCATTCGAACACCACAGCAACTTTACAACTGGCGACTGTGGCCTGTCGACCTTTGTTCACTGGCATCGGGAAGCGATCTCTGGCTGGGCTACGGAATCCCCCACCCCCAGAACAGATCGCCGAGAACGTGCTAGAACCTTCCCGCGACGGGGAAATTCCCGTCGGGTGACTTTCGGCTAGAAATAGCTCGGTGGTCTCCAGAGTCAAAATAGACCGCGAGACAAAATTCCGGCCGTTTTGTGACAATCATCATCATCATCATCATCAGAATCATAACCATCACCACAACCATCATCATCACCACAAACATCACCATCACCACAACCATCACCACCACCACAACAACCATCATCTACCACCACCATCATAATCACCACCACCACTACCATCATCACCAACATAATCACCATCACCAAAACCATCACCACCATTACCACAACCATCATCATATTTACCACCATAACAACCATCACCATTACAATCACCACCACCACCATCATCATCACCACAATCACTACCACTGTCATCAACATCATCACCACCTTTACCGCCATCTTCACTACCACTGTCATCATCACCATTATCATCGCCATCACGACCACCACAACCGTTATCACAACCACCACAACCATCATCACCACCACTACAACCATCATCATTATCATGACCACTGCCATCCCCATCATCATCTTCATGTACCAGATCTTTTGCGGAATGTTGCCCTCACATTGACCTGCCAAGAAGTTTCTTGACCCCTTATCATTTCTCCTGCTCAAGGAGTCAGCCATGTCCTGTGTCCTCCTTTATGCTGATTGGCCCACACCTCTTTATCCGGGAACTCCGCCTTCCATCGTTGTTCTAACCAAGACACTGTGAGGTTAAATGTGGCTAAAATGTCAGTTTCAGACAGTCCCTCTTGTACCTTGTGATGTCGAGGTGAAGCGCAAATAAATAGCATGAGAGTGCCTGTTTATCGTCTCATCTTGTTCCTTGTGTACCTTGCGGTGTCGAAGTGAAACATAAATGAAGAGTGCCCATTTATCATCCCATCTTTTCCATCATGTACCTTGCGGTGTCGAGGTGAAGCATAAATAGTGGGAGAGTGCCTGCTTATGGGCTTCACATATCGAAATTACCGTGGACTGTAATTCCCCCTCCCCATCGTTTACATGGTCGGCCTCTTATTCTGCTTCCATCTGGTCTGTACATTATTGCTTGTTGTGGTATACTATTTTCTACAAAACCCCAATTTTCCCCTTTAGTGATTGTAAAATGGTTCTTCTGAACTCACATCCATGTTGCCACAGACAAAATGTATGTTCTCAAACATGTCATCTGTGTGTTGGTATTGTGACATAGGGTCCAATACTATTTAACCCCTGCATTCAGTATCATCATCATCCAGTGTCTTGCCAGCTGGGTAGGCGATCATACCACTGCAAAAATGTCATGGATCAATTCATGTGCTGACTCACTTCCGTGACATGACGTAAGACAGTCAAGAATCTTCTCCCGCTGCCTTCCTCTATCTCTTTTTCTGTAAATCTTTCGGGTTGTCACATGTTCCAGTTTTTGTCTTCTCATAACGTGGCCAAACATTATGACTGCCTCTTTCTGATGTTTGTGATAAGGTGTCTTTGCAACTCAGCTTCACTCAAAATGTCCAGATTGCTGATTTTGGCTGTTCAATCAATTTTCAGGACTTTTCTATAAATCCACATCTTCTATGGATTTTTCTGCCTGTTTACTAATTGTCCATTATTCGCAGCCATATGTTAAAATTGGTTCTATGTAACATGTAAAAAACACTTTTTCTAACTTTTAAAGACAAGAACTTATTGCACAAAATGTTAGAAGACCAAGCCGAGAATATGTGCAAACAGATTTATTGGTACAGTGAATACAACAAGCCGTGACACTGAAAAATAAATGGCACACTACACGTACATTAGTCGCCGTTATAAAGCTGATCAACCTGCAATGCAAAACTAGGGCCCCTGCTTACGTCTCGTTCATCAACAGTAACACACAGAAGACATACAGACCACAGTGAGCAGACTAACAATAACAAGTCAATATTAGAAAACAGAAATGACTGCAGCAGGATCAAAGTCATGGATTCATAAACAGGGATTTAATGGCACAGACAGAGACGGAAACCACAGAAATGAAGAAGGTTCATGAATTTTCTCTGTAGCTGAAGCATTTTTCGTGAACCATCTAATTCATAACTTCTATTTTTGTAATGTAGCAGAAACCTGTGTGTACAGATGAACATCATGCTAAATGGAGCATCTAATAACTAGTATTTTCTTATTGTTTTCATCCTCATTTTATTCCTGTAAATAATACAAAGCTCATGTATTAATTGATTCAATATTCCTCCAGTCTGACTTAAGGAGTTTAAAGAATAACTGCATATAGAACACAATGAGAGAAGGTATATAGTTGTAGTGTTCAAACAGTCTTGCTATAAGTGTGTACACGTATTACACAGGAAATCATTTAGGAAACACTTTGAGACAACTAAGACAGTTCATTAATAAAGACACATAGTATTGTTTGGTGGTCATAACAGTTGCTAGTTTAGTTTAGTTTAGTTGACGGATCAACATTACAGCACACGGGTGTAACCCATAAGTGTTCCGTTCTACTCCTAACTCAAGCCTGAGTCTGGAGAATCTCAGCTCAATGCACGAACTCCGTAGTACCAGCGAGGATCCTGACATACTTTGGGTAGATCTTTAACTCCAAATTTTGCCCGAGCAGTGCTGTTAGGCTACTCATTTTCAATTTCAAACTGCCAAGGGATTTTTTTTCATGTGCAACAATACACACTGGTGTCCAATCTTACTACCCAGAGATCAGAGGATATTTTATTAGAAGTCCACATGAAAAAAAAATCCTGGCCATCACCAGAGCTTGAACCCGGGACCTCCAGCAGTCGCTAACTAAAGCTTCCAAAATGTTTATGTTGTCTAGTGTTTCCTCTAGTCTCTACTTCCTTCTTTCTGTGGATGCTCATGACAGTTGTCAGTGTGTGTCTGTGAAAGTGTGTATTCATTTGAGTGACTGTGTGGAACAAAGTACATATGCATGCATGATTTTATGTATGATTGAATATATATGGACATGAGAGAGAGAGAGAGAGAGAGAGAGAGAGAGAGAGAGAGAGAGAGAGAGAGAGAGAGAGAGAGAGAGAGAGAGAGAGAGAGAGAGAGAGAGAGAGAGAGAGAGAGAGAGAGAGAGAGAGAGAGAGAGAGAGAGAGAGAGAGAGAATGTATGTGTATATAAGTAAACTTTTGTTAGTGAGCTTGTAATTGTAAGTATATGATTATGCGAATGAGTGGTATATGTGTGTTATAGAATGGGTGCATAACTGTAAGAGTTTGTGTAAATGATGTATGTATGTGTTTATGAAAGTGCGTGTGTACGTGTGCCTGCCTGCCTGCCAACATGGTATTTGCATTATGTTTGTAACATTCATTTGAAAATGTTTTTTTTCCTATGTGAATGTAACATGCACAATTGATGAACGAAAGATGAGCGATTGGAAGGGCTGAATGTGCGTGCCCAATTTATGACCTTTCGGAAATAAAGTTTGTTCGTTCTACTCCCTTCTGTGAGCGCCTAACAATACTATGTGTGTTTATTTATGAACTGGCTAGAAGTGTGGTATAGCAAGGCAATAGTTTTCAGCGACGGGTTCAAACCTCCACTATACACACAGCTTCATCAGATGCTTTCACATTGGCTAGCATTTAGTGAGCCCTTCACAAATAAATTATTCAGTTATGCGACAGATAATCAATACCCATTCTTGAAGGAGTGAAGAAAGGCTAACAGTATAACTTGGCTTTGATATGATCTTGTAATATAAACCCAATAAGGTTTCACAAAGGATGTACTGAAAGAACTCAGCTGTTTAATGGAGAGGGGGGGGGGGGGGAAGAGACAGCATTACAATCAATGCTGACACATGTGTCCATGCCTGCTTGTCTCATAACGTGGCTATATCCATTATGTTCACGGCATTCATTTGACAATGTCCTTTCTATGTGAATGTAACATGAATAGATAAATGACATACACAAGATGAGTGGTTTGAAGGATCAAATGTAAGATGGGCCTGTGTGCCCAATTTGTGAACCTTTAAAAATAACTGTTTGTTCGTTCTCTAACCATGGTCAGTGTCAAATGCAGTCAGAAACACAGCACCAGAACACATACATACAACAAAAGGAAAAGCACCAGAAATATACAACATTAACTGTTGTACACAGGTCAGCACGGCTGAATGGATAAGAGCACTCGCTAAATAAAACTTCCGGTGTGCCGACAGCCAAGTAGCAGGTTCAACCCCTACACTAGCCAATTGGACTAAAATGTTTACTTCTCTTCCATGACTTGGGGATGCAAATTATAACTACCTCAGAAGTCCGAGTGGGTTCACCTGATGGCGAGGGACACTGGTAAAGGGGAAAGCTGGCTCATTCCGAAAAATCAGTCCAGCGTAGACTACCCTCGGCTTCAAAATTTAAAAAAATAAATAACTGTTGTGCAATATAAACACTAACCACATACTGCATATCAGAAACAGAAAAGTCAGACAAGTGCAATCAAGGTGCAGGCAACAAGCAAATCATTCTTAGCCCAGCAACAACCTGGTCCCTGGTTAAGCTGAGGATAACAAGATAAAATACAAACAGCTAGGTATGTGTAGCTCCTGCGTAAAGATGAGACACACTAAACATACTTTATGCGTTGTAAAGTATGTTTAGTATGTCTCATCTTTACGCAGGAGCTACACATACCAAACTGTTTGCATTTCATCTTGTTATATCCTGCTGCAGCCATTGCTTTTGCTATTGAGGATAACAAGGAATGATCAAATGTTTCTAGCTAGTGTTTGAATAGCCAGCATTTTCATCCACATTAGTTAGTGGCAATGATTTCTGCTGGAATACAAGCTACTCTCGGTAGACAGAATACAAGCTACTCTCGGTAGACAGAATACAAGCTATTCCCGGTAGACAGAATACAAGCTACTCCCGGTAGACAGAATACAAGCTACTCCCGGAAAACAGAAGACCTTGTCAACCACACACACACTGACCCACATTACACATGGCCAATTGTGTTGCCGAAGGGTTGAAATGTCTGCTTCACACATTGTAGGATGTGTTCAAACCTCAGACTTGGGGTTACAAACAAAAATTATAACCTACACACTGGTTCTGATGCAATTTGTTATCCCGCATACCATTGTTCAAAACACAGCAATGGGAGATTTGACAGCAGATGCTCTTGAGTTAATTTTCATACAATAGTATGCGTGCTGGCCATTCAGAAATCAATGGCAAACTATTGAACACAAACTTGCCAAGAAATCACAAAGAATGCTGGGGTTGACTGCTGTCCTGTAAAGGATATGCCACTAACCCGGTGACTGCTTTGGCCAGAGACCTTAATTTCTCAGGCCACACAAAAACTGGCACACACCAGCAACGTACGGAATGGAAACAAAGCAGTTGCTGGGGTGAGGTTTTACATGTTGACAGCAAGGTCACGACCTCTCCAATGGACCTGCACTACTGGAGTCACTTTATTTCATATTATGTTCAATGAGCAGCTGCTACAAGGCTCAAGATCAGATGACCTGCTACACAAACCAGCCTAACACCACCTTACAATCAACTACACACATCCTTGCTTTAATGTGCTCTATTTGTCAGACAGGCAACGGGGTATAAAGAGCTATCTCCTTTCAACTAAAGGGGCTATAACACCATAATCACCAACGAGCAGCCAAACACCAAGATTAGTTAACAACAGGGACACCTGGTTGGTTCAGATCTCATAAACATTAAAACAATACACCCACAAGCAGGGCATTGTTACAGGTCTCTGACGTGCTAGGACACCCACATTTAATAGGCCTGATTGCACAGAGGAATAGGTTGAATGTCTTTACCTCACTTTAGCGAATGATGAGTGCAGGCATCAACCCTCATCTGGCATCCTTCATGACCTTATCAGCATAGATCCTTAGCAACTACACCAAGGCCGTGCTGACAGCATCTCACTACAGGTTATTTCATACGGACAATAAAATGACAGATACTACACAACAATGTTGACAATATAGATAAGAGAATTGTAATGATTCAAAAGTTTAAGTACACAAACATAGATGTAGAAAGATTTCACGGAAAATGAGATGGGATTAAACATACTCATTTCAATTTTAAAAAACATTATTATACACATGGGATGATGAAATATATACCTAAATACAACAAAAACATCAAATGGTTTATATTTTAGTTCATAAAAATGTACACCCAACAAAGATAATAATGCACAGTAAATATCTCTTTAATATAAAAATAATCACTGATTTAAAACAGAGAAACTGAGACAGGAGACTACTACAGCAGACACGGTTAATTACACATTAACCGCTAAATGTGTAATCCATGTGTTTGGTGTTGAACTTTGTGCTGACTCAATGGGTACATGCATCACGTTTACAACACGTGAAACAATACATTATTGTTCCATTTCTTTCTCAGCATCGTGAATATACTCCATAGTGTTGATCAGGGGTCCAATGTGTGTACACTAGAATTACCAGTGGTCCCAAATACTGGCAACCTGCCTGTGCTTCAGTTCACTGTCTGTGGTTAAGTTCACTGTCTATGGTTCAGTTCACTGTCTGTGGTTCAGTTCACTGTCTGTGGTTCAGTTCTGAGTGTCTGTTCACTGTCTGTGGTTCAGTTCTGAGTATCAGTTCACTGTCTGTGGTTCAGTTCTGTGTCATGTTCACTGTCTGTGGTTCAGTTCTGTGTCAGTTCACTGTCTGTGGTTCAGTTCTGAGTGTCAGTTCACTGTCTGTGGTTCAGTTCTGTGTCAGTTCACTGCCTGTGGTTCAGTTCTGAGTATCAGTTCACTGTCTGTGGTTCAGTTCTGAGTGTCAGTTCACTGTCTGTGGTTCAGTTCTGTGTGTCATTTCACTGTCTGTGGTTCAGTTCACTGTCTGTGGTTCAGTTCTGTGCCTCAGTTCACTGTCTGTGGTTCAGTTCACTGTCTGTGGTTCAGTTCTGTGCCTCAGTTCACTGTGTGTGGTTGAGTTCACTGTGTGTGGTTCAGTTCTGTGTGTCAGTTCACTGTGTGTGGTTCAGTTCTTGTGTGTCAGTTCACTGTCTGTGGTTCAGTTCTGAGTATCAGTTCACTGTGTGTGGTTCAGTTCTGTGGTTCAGTTCACTGTGTGTGGTTCAGTTCTGAGTATCAGTTCACTGTGTGTGGTTCAGTTCTGTGTGTCAGTTCACTGTGTGTGGTTCAGTTCTGTGTGTCAGTTCACTGTCTGTGGTTCAGTTCTGAGTATCAGTTCACTGTCTGTGGTTCAGTTCTGTGTGTCAGTTCACTGTCTGTGTGTCAGTTCACTGTCTGTGTGTCAGTTCACTGTCTGTGTGTCAGTTCACTGTCTGTGTGTCAGTTCACTGTCTGTGGTTCAGTTCACTGTGTGTGGTTCAGTTCTGAGTATCAGTTCACTGTCTGTGGTTCAGTTCTAAGTATCAGTTCACTGTCTGTGGTTCAGCTCTGAGTATCAGTTCACTGTCTGTGGTTCAGTTCTGAGTATCAGTTCACTGTCTGTGGTTAAGTTCTGAGTATCAGTTTACTGTCTGTGGTTCAGTTCTGAGTATCAGTTCACTTTCTGTGGTTCAGTTCTGAGTATCAGTTCACTGTCTGTGGTTCAGTTCTGAGTATCAGTTCACTGTCTGTGGTTCAGTTCTGAGTGTCAGTTTACTGTCTGGGTTCAGTTCTGAGTATCAGTTCACTGTCTGTGGTTCAGTTCTGAGTATCAGTTTACTGTCTGTGGTTCAGTTCTGAGTATCAGTTCACTGTCTGTGGTTCAGTTCTGTGTCAGTTCACTGTCTGTGGTTCAGTTCTGAGTGTCAGTTCACTGTCTGTGGTTCAGTTCACTGTCTGGGGCAGTTCACGGTCTGTGGTTTATGTCACTGGTTTAACAACTAAGTCATGGAATTATTTAACACACCTGATTATACACATAAGTATGCGACTCCAAGTTGGTGAAAGGGGTAGATAAGGAAAATTTCCCCCTCACAATCCAAACCTGACCTAGTATGTACAAGACCATTATAATTTCACACTCCCACAGCAGTTCTATGAGGTATGGGACACCATTCTCTTCTTAGTGACATTCCTTCCTCAACCCCGGAATACAACGGTACAACTGGCACACAGAATTGTCTCACGATATTTCTATATAACCAAAAATGTCACTCGGTGTTGTGGTGGTTAGACACCCGCCTGCCAACCCAATGATAATGGGTATGATCTGCAGCTGGGTAAACTAGGATTGTAAATACAAAAAGTTAGGTATATGTGGCTCCTGAGAAAAGATGAGATATACTAAATACGGCCACGTCTCATCTCTTCGCAGGAGCTTCACATACTTTGTTTGTATTTTATACTGTTATATCCTACTGCAGCCGCTGCTTCTCTTATTTAGGATTGTACAAAATAGACATTTGCTCCCAGGACGATCCAGCCTAACATAGAAACCAAGAATGCCTTGGGAAGTACAGTAAAACTTCAATTAACCATCACTCATTTAACTGCCAGTTTCTGTTATCGGCTAAAAGTAAAAATGCGTGAGTATCAACAAACTATGCAACAATGTAAGACTAAACAGTGAAAACATTACACCAGAAGAAGTAACAGATTGGTTGGAATGTGACAAAATGGATGGAGGCTTTGAAATTTTGAATGATGATGAAATTGTTCTGGCCAAGTGGCTAAGAATGCTGGGTTCTCCTTAAGGAGACCTGGGTTCGAATCCTCGGTAAGGTGTGGTTTCTTTTCTTTCAAAAACCTATCACTAGCCACTCAGAAGCAGAAACAATGTTATTAAAGTGTATCGACTGGTTTGAAATGCAGGAGGAGAGAGACTAATGCCACAGATCCTTCTGTGTAAGATACGGAACATCGCCGTGGGGAAAGCTCGAGCCTCAAAGACACAGAAGGAGGTGATAGACTATTTTAAAGTAACGTAGGTTCATAGTATTGCAATACATTTCTGTACATTACTACTTTTATATTGAAGTTTAAACTGATCGTTTTTTAAAATTAAATGCAATATGTATGTATTATTCACTATTAAAGGAGTTTATTTTCATGTCCGCCCAAGCCGCAGTGAAATCACGTTACTGTACATATGTATTAAGAGATTTCTGTTATCAGTGACACAGCCCTGGTCTAGCCGGTGACAGTTCATCAAAGTTTTACTGTAAATGATAGTGACCACGTCACCCACTGAGTGTCGAGAGGTCTATAAGAAGATGCGTCCAGCACCAGCCTTAATTGGAGTAAATGGGTCACTTAATTATAAAAAAAAGTCACACACAAACTGGTAAAGCTATCGCAGTATAATATAAACACAAATATTTGTTCTCTCCATTATTTTCAGCACAAACAATTAATGGTGGCATATATAAAAAGCATTTATGTATCAGCCCAACAAGAAGTGGTAAATAGACACATCTAAGTCACCTTTACCAACCACTTACGTGTAAACGCACACCCTCTGACTGCCATACTAGTCGCGGACATTTCTCTCCATATGCAATATTTAGTCATAGACCCATCTATAATTTTTCTGACACATATCTTCGCTCCACAGAAATCCGACATATGCTTCTCTTTTTGGCGGAACTCTGAATTATATTATTTTCAGGTCCAATGACCTTCTGTGATTTTTATTCTAACATAAAGACAGGGGATGAACAGGATGTTTTACTTTCATAAGTTGCCTTGATCACAAACATCCAGAGAGCATTGAGGTCAACTCTGTAGTTGGTTACATGAAATAAACAAGTGGAAAAAACCATTACAGACTATGTGACTCATCCCAATAGTTTTCCCCATCATGGATTCACCAGTCTCATGACAGTTTACTTTTCAGCAGCCTCATGACTTCAACAGTTTTCCTTTCATGGTTTCAGCAGCCTCAAGAGTTTACTAATCAGTGTCATAAGCCTTATGACTTCAACAGTTATCCTTTCATGGTTTCATAAGCCTAATGACTTCAACGTTTTCCCCATCAGTTTCATAAGCCTCATAACTTCAACAGTTATCCTTTCATGATTGCATAAACCTCATGAATTCAAGTTTTTCCATCAAGGATTCATCAATTCATGACTCCCTTCCCCATCACAGTTTCATCAGCCTCATGACTCCCAACAGTTGTCCCATTATGATTTCATTGGCTTGTGACAGTCTTCCCCATCACAGTTCCATCAGCCTCATGACTTCAACAGTTTTCCCATCATGGTTCCATCAGCCTCAAGACTTCAACAGTTTTGTCACCACGGTTCTACCAGCCTCATGACCGTAACAGTTTTCCCATCATGGTTCCTTCAGCCTATTCATCGCTCTGTCTTCCCTAAACATGTATCCTCCTATGCCTATTCAGACTTCGGACATCAACAAAGGAATACTCACAATTATCACACTGGTACGGCTTCTCTCCGGTATGCTTCCTGTTGTGTATCTTTAATGTGTTGTTGCTAGCAAACCCAATGTTACAGATCTCACACTTGTATGGTTTCTCACCGGTGTGTATCCTCGTGTGCGTCTTGAGGCTGCTCGTAAAAGCAAATGCCTCGCCACAGACACTACATATGTACGGCCTCTCCCCCGTGTGTGTCCGACAGTGTGATTTGAGTGTGCCACTGGTAGAGAATGACGCACCGCAGTCTTCACATTTATACGGCTTTTCGTTACTGTGAGTCCTTTTGTGTGACTTCAGGCTGCTGGCGTCGGAAAAGGAAAAGCCGCAAACATCACATTTGTAAGGTCGCTCTCCGGTATGTAATCGTTTGTGAGTTTTCAGACCGCTGCTAACTGTGAAAGCCACACCACAGACATCACACTTGTATGGCCTTTCCCCAGTGTGGATTCTATTGTGTATTCGTAGACTGGTGGAGTCGGCAAAACACGAACCACACGTCTCACACTTATAAGGTCTCTCTCCCGTGTGGGTCCGTTTATGGGTTTTCAAAGTACTACTAACCGCAAACCCCACCCCACAAATGTCACACTTGAACGGCCTTTCTCCCGTGTGGATCATTTTATGGGTCTTCAGACTGTTATTAACGGTGAAGCCAGCCCCACAGATATCACATTTAAAAGGTTTCTCTCCTGTATGCAGCAGTGTATGTATTTTTAGGCTGCTGCTGACAGCAAAGGCTACCCCACAAACATCACATTTGTATGGCTTCTCCCCCGTGTGTGTCCGTATATGCCTAAGCAGTAAGCTAGCGTTGGAGAACAGGTATCCGCATATATCACATTTAAATGGCTTTTCTCCTGAGTGAACCTTTTTATGTCTCGTAAGACAACCGCTGTCTGTAAAGGTGACACCACAATCCTCACACTTGTACGGCCGTTCCCCTGTATGTCTTCTTTTGTGTGTTTTTAGATTTGTGCTGACTGAAAATGCCACACCGCAAATATCACACTTGTAAGGCTTTTCTCCTGTGTGTATTCTTTTGTGTGTTTTCAGATTGCTACTGACGGCAAAAGCCACGCCACAGATGTCACATTTGTAAGGCTTCTCTCCTGAGTGCACCCGTTTGTGAATCTGCAAACCTTTACTCTGGGAGAACGTCTCATTACAGATATCACACCAGTAAGGTTTCTCCCCAGTGTGAATCCTTCTGTGTGTCTTCAGGTTGCCACTTATAGCAAACCCAGCGCCACAAACATTACACTTAAACGGTTTGTCATCGTCTGGGACTCGTGTGTTCATCTTCGCTCCACCATCTCCAACAATTCCTTTGTTATTCCCATCTTTCTTACACACATCTTCACCAGCAGATGCACCACAACTGTCATATGTACTCAACAAACCTCCCCCCGGCTCACTCCCCTGTTGATTTCCAGCACCTGTAAGTACAAGAGAACTGGTACCCTCAGGTGGCAACCCACCACTCTTGCCATCAAACGAGTACAAGTTATTCAATTCATAGCTAGCACTATTTCCTAGAGTCTCTTTATAAACATCATGAGCCCCAGATGTTGACATCTGGTCAAAATAAGCAGCAGGGCCCACATTCTGAGAACCTTCTGAAGCGATATGATTGACTTTGGACCCATGTATAGTGTTGATGTCCCGTTTCTTGTGAGAAGACCTGTTGAGTCTGCGATTGTTGTCCTGGGGTAGGACTTCAGGGGGCGGTGCTGGGTTCTTGTCCCCATGAGAATCTGAGATGTGCTGGTCCAGCTGTTCACTGTTGGGGAAGAGGAGGTAGCACTGGACGCAGGTGTACAGATCTGTAACAGAGGAGACTTCGCTAATAAGGACAATATCATCATAATATCTGGTGTGAGGAGTTGACAGTGGGAAGGAGAGGAAGAGAGAACATTAAGGGAGAAAAAGAGAGAGAGAGAAGATTGGCAGTGAGTGGCTTGGTTGAGAACGAGAGAGAAAAAAGGAGAAAACGAGTGAGAGAGACAGAGAGGTAGGGAGAGAGAAGATTGGCAGCGAGAGGCTTGGTTGAGAAAGTGAGAGAAAAAGAGAAGATTGGCAAAAAGAGGCTTATTTGAGAGAGAGAGAGAGAGAGAGAGAGAGAGAGAGAGAGAGAGAGAGAGAGAGAGAGAGAGAGAGAGAGAGAGAGAGAGAGAGAGAGAGAGAGAGAGAGAGAGAGAGAGAGAAGAAATTATTTTCAAAAGGTTAAGAATTGGGCACGCAGGCCCGTCTGACATTCTGCCATTCTAATTTCTCTCCTCTCATGTATTATTTCATTCAAACATCACTTACAAAGCTAATCTTTGACAACAGAAACAAAACGCATTAAATTCAAAGAAACAGACAGAGAGAGAGAGAGAGAGAGAGAGAGGCGGGTGTCCCTATGAAAGTATGGATGTGAGAGTAAAAAAATTTGATGAGAGAGAATTTCAGCTGAAAGAAAACTTGAGATGCTTGGCATGTAGGTAGTGGTTGCTGCACAAAACCCCCTGGGTTTGACCAGCGTAGCCTTGCCTGGACATTTTTACCAGAAACATTGGTTTCTGATAATATCACAGCCTCTCTGATATCTTGGGTTGAGCTCCTTGACACTAGCCTGCTCAGATAAAAGGCAACAGACAGGAGGTCATGTGTTCATGTCGTGAATGCTGTCAATTCCACAGCACTTATAAATTGCTGCGCAGGCCACAAAGCAGCTGCCAAGGCAAACACTATTTGGGAATACAACCTGCCAATGGGCAGACAACCTGTGACCTTGGATGGAACCTGCCTGGAGGAAGTTGAGCTGACACAAACACACGCTGAGGTCAGACGCACATTTCTGAGACCAATAACCAGGTGGCACGCATTCCCCCGCACAAGAGGGAACACAGGAGGAGACAAGATGCTTAATATTGGTTAGACCCCCGGGAAGGTTAACCTGGTCAACAAATGCCCGCAGAAGTCGGATGTGTCGGCCTAACGGTGCAAGAACGTAGCTCTGCTGTAAACAGGCACAACGCAATCACGTCCGGAAAAAAAAAATCTCCGGATGAATGCAGAAGATACTGGTTAGATGTGACAGTGGGAAGGAGAGGGTGAGAGAGAAGGGCATGTGCGTAGATTCAACAATCTACACAATTATGTCTAACACCATCATCATCATGTGCCATGCCAGCTGGCATAGATGTTCATTGTCTCTCCACAGATCTCGGTCTTTGGTGTTCTGGATCAACTCTGCTGCTGATATTCCTCCATGCCACCATCTCATTCCATCCAGCATCATTTCTCTTGGTCTGCTTCTCTTCCCCTTGATCTCTCCAGTTGTCATGATTTCTCCAGTGCCTCTCTTCTCATCATATGACCAAAGAAAGCTGTTTTTCTCTTTCTTATTGTTGTATATAATGTTCTAGTTTCATTAGCCTCTTTCAGGCAATCATTGTTAGTTACCCTGGCAGTCCAAGAAATTCGCAACAATCGCCTCAAAAATCACGTCTCTGTTGCTTCCAAGTTCTTCCTAATTTGTTAATTTACATTGCAAGAATTACTGCCACACAGCAAAAACAGGTTTATATATCACTTCTGCACTCTTATATTCAATGATACTTATTGCATAAGGTATTCTTCATTTTCTGAAATGCAGCTTTTGCTTGCCCTATTCTGCTCTTAATCTCTGTTGTGCATCTCCCATCTGAAGTTATACATGTCCCTAGGTATTTGAAATTATCAACTTGGTTAAGACTTTTCCCATCTATTTCCATTTCACATTTTAGCATCACATTTTTCTTTGATATCACCATTGTTATTGGGTTTTGTTTAATATTCCAGGAGAGCCTTGTCTTTGCACTCTCTGTTACTATAATGTCCAACACACAAACAAATAATTACCTCCATTTTGTGTGTGTGACTCCATGTCCATCATATCACCGCTGGACATGTTTCCACTCAAGTATTCCAGCCCATGGAAGCCCGCACTGGACATGTCAGAGTGCCCACGGCCAAAACTTGCCTGGACAAGGACAGAAACAAATTAAATAATACTAGGGAAATGGCAGTGGTGGTCGGAGGACAGTAAAAGAGGGTACTCTTCTCTATCAGAAAAGTCAATCAAATTTAATTAAATATTCTATTTAGCCTTTTTAAATCAAGAAAAGACATTTGATAGAGTAGGTAGAAACAAGCTGTGGGAAATCCTTAAAAGATATGGAGTGAGTACACATCTAATAAACTTATGTAACAGCTTATATAACAACAGTGAATGTACAGTAAGAACTAATGGCGGACATTCAGAAACATTCACTTAAGAAATGAAGTAAGACAGGGTCGTGTTTGGCGCCCCTTACACATCTAATGAACTTGTGCTGAACAAATGGAGGACATCCAGAACAAGACAAGGTTGTGTCCTGAAAATTAGCATCAGTAAAACAGCCGGTCTCCGTGGCGATAGTATTGCAAATGTGATTCGTAATGCCTCTTATCTGCATTCAAAACACAGCGGTGACCGATTAGGCAACAGATCATGTGCTGGATTTTACATGCTGGTATGGGAGCTGGACATTCCGAAAGCAATGGCAAACTACTGAACATAAGATGTGCCAAGACATCAACAGCGGCGATAAAACGCTGGTGGTGACTGCAACGTCCTATTAATGATATGCAACTTTAAAAAAACAGAGTTAATGACCAAAGAAGAAAAAAAACAAAACAAGAAAGATACACCAGGAGAGAGAAGAAAAAGAGAGAGAGAGAGAGATGTAAAGATATTTTCTGTGCTCTTTCGAAGTTGGTATTCATTTCTCTAAGGTTGTTTTTGATACCATCACTCCCATCTTGAGCTCTGTATGCATTTTACTTCTTCAATGTGCTTCTTTGTGGTAGATGGTACCTGGGCATTCTGGTGAGGTGGCCAAACCATTTAAACTGTGGTTCCTTAATGAAGTGGATGACTGGTTCCATGAGACGAACAATAATTTGTGGTGTGGCCAGATTGGGATCGCATGGTCAAATTGTGGTGTGGCCAGGTCAGGATCTTATGGTCAAAAGTCAAGGAGCCTGTTACATGTTTGCAGGCACATTAAGCATATGGTGCTGGAGCCATATTTTTGTACTGGATGGGGCCTGGTGGGCAGGATCACATCACCAGTATAAGCCAGTCGTACTGGATGGGGCCAGGCGGGCAGGATCACATCACCAGTATAAGCCAGTCGTACTGGATGGGGCCAGGCGGGCAGGATCACATCACCAGTATAAGCCAGTCGTACTGGATGGGGCCAGGCGGGCAGGATCACATCACCAGTATAAGCCAGTCGTACTGGATGGGGCCAGGCGGGCAGGATCACATCACCAGTATAAGCCAGTCGTACTGGATGGGGCCAGGCGGGCAGGATCACATCACCAGTATAAGCCAGTCGTACTGGAAGGGGCCAGGCGGGCAGGATCACATCACCAGTATAAGCCAGTCGTACTGGATGGGGCCAGGCGGGCAGGATCACATCACCAGTATAAGAGAGTCGTACTGGATGGGGCCAGGCGGGCAGGATCACATCACCAGTATAAGCCAGTCGTACTGGATGGGGCCAGGCGGGCAGGATCACATCACCAGTATAAGCCAGTCGTACTGGATGGGGCCAGGCGGGCAGGATCACATCACCAGTATAAGCCAGTCGTACTGGATGGGGCCAGGCGGGCAGGATCACATCACCAGTATAAGCCAGTCGTACTGGATGGGGCCAGGCGGGCAGGATCACATCACCAGTATAAGCCAGTCGTACTGGATGGGGCCAGGCGGGCAGGATCACATCACCAGTATAAGCCAGTCGTACTGGATGGGGCCAGGCGGGCAGGATCACATCACCAGTATAAGCCAGTCGTACTGGATGGGGCCAGGCGGGCAGGATCACATCACCAGTATAAGCCAGTCGTACTGGATGGGGCCAGGCGGGCAGGATCACATCACCAGTATAAGCCAGTCGTACTGGATGGGGCCAGGCGGGCAGGATCACATCACCAGTATAAGCCAGTCGTACTGGATGGGGCCAGGCGGGCAGGATCACATCACCAGTATAAGCCAGTCGTACTGGATGGGGCCAGGCGGGCAGGATCACATCACCAGTATAAGCCAGTCGTACTGGATGGGGCCAGGCGGGCAGGATCACATCACCAGTATAAGCCAGTCGTACTGGATGGGGCCAGGCGGGCAGGATCACATCACCAGTATAAGCCAGTCGTACTGGATGGGGCCAGGCGGGCAGGATCACATCACCAGTATAAGCCAGTCGTACTGGATGGGGCCAGGCGGGCAGGATCACATCACCAGTATAAGCCAGTCGTACTGGATGGGGCCAGGCGGGCAGGATCACATCACCAGTATAAGCCAGTCGTACTGGATGGGGCCAGGCGGGCAGGATCACATCACCAGTATAAGCCAGTCGTACTGGATGGGGCCAGGCGGGCAGGATCACATCACCAGTATAAGCCAGTCGTACTGGATGGGGCCAGGCGGGCAGGATCACATCACCAGTATAAGCCAGTCGTACTGGATGGGGCCAGGCGGGCAGGATCACATCACCAGTATAAGCCAGTCGTACTGGATGGGGCCAGGCGGGCAGGATCACATCACCAGTATAAGCCAGTCGTACTGGATGGGGCCAGGCGGGCAGGATCACATCACCAGTATAAGCCAGTCGTACTGGATGGGGCCAGGCGGGCAGGATCACATCACCAGTATAAGCCAGTCGTACTGGATGGGGCCAGGCGGGCAGGATCACATCACCAGTATAAGCCAGTCGTACTGGATGGGGCCAGGCGGGCAGGATCACATCACCAGTATAAGCCAGTCGTACTGGATGGGGCCAGGCGGGCAGGATCACATCACCAGTATAAGCCAGTCGTACTGGATGGGGCCAGGCGGGCAGGATCACATCACCAGTATAAGCCAGTCGTACTGGATGGGGCCAGGCGGGCAGGATCACATCACCAGTATAAGCCAGTCGTACTGGATGGGGCCAGGCGGGCAGGATCACATCACCAGTATAAGCCAGTCGTACTGGATGGGGCCAGGCGGGCAGGATCACATCACCAGTATAAGCCAGTCGTACTGGATGGGGCCAGGTGGGCAGGATCACATCACCAGTATTATACAGAAGTGAAGTCAGGCAGCTGTAAGCACAATCTGATGATTTCTTGTGTGAGCCCAGGATCAGAGCATCATGCTTCCGCTCTGCATTAATGGAAGCTTCTTGAGATGTCGGATTGAATATGACCATGTGTTGCCTCCCATCTTCCCTTGACATTTATGCAGTTGCTCTGGACTTTGTTGGTGTGAATGGAACAGATGTGGATGACGTTACCTTGAGACCATGGAGTGTCCTACAGTACTACCCAGGAAGGCTAACCATGATACAAAATGCAGAGTTGTTGTTGTGATGGCCTGCTCTCCTTAAAATGTGACACATAATTTATAATTATACAAATACCAGATAGATGGACAGTAATTTCAGCTGATGAAAGATACATAGACAGACAGTCAGACAGACAGACAGACAGTCAGTCAGACAGAATGCATAGATAGATTGATCAAGTCATCGCTGGACAAACAGATGGGTAGACAGACAGACAACATAGATGGGTGACTGATGTGTGAACACATAGATGGACAGATAGACAAACAAACAAGTGTTGTACCCCAGCAGTATCACTAAGGTTGAGTGATCCATGTAATGGACAGCTGCCTGCATATTTCACCTGACAATGGACACAATCTGAAACAATGGAGGGCCTATATTCAAATGAATATGCAATTGATGACAAACATTATTAACCCCCCCCCCCCCCTCTCACATTTCCTGGCTTTGAACTCAAGCGTAGTCCACACACACAACTTCTAGTAGCACTGGACTGAATTTTGCGTGTGAATTAGCTTTCCCTACTACCAGTGCCCCACATCATCAGACGAACTCACTCAAACTTAAGAAGTACTTGTAATTTACATCCCCCAAGTCAAGGATGAGAAGTCAACATTTTAGTTCAACTGGGGCTGAACCCGCTACCCTGGCATCTGCACACTGTCAGTTTAAGAGCATGTGTTGTTATCCATTCAGCCGTGTTGACCTCCTACTATGCCATTATAAATCAACTTGTGTTGGACTTGCCAAATGATTCACAGGATTATGAGAAAGCCTTATAAGAGCCTGGAAGCAGCTGTGTGGCTTGGAGTATTCATTAATGAGGTCTGCGTCGAGGTATTCACCGCAGCTTTCTTTCAGAGCTCTGAAATGTAAAACAGTGCCTTAAGTGCAGCTGTTGTATTAAGAGAGGAACTATTTATTTGACTATTAGCTGTAACGCTGTAATTCTAGGAGAACTAATGTACTATTTGTGTTGTGGTTGTATTGGTAGTTGGTAGAACTAGTTAGTTAGCCGACAGATCATCCTCATTGCACATCGAACCATTCAGTCCATAAGTGCTCGGATCCCCTCCTCAGCAAATCCCGCAACGTGTAGCGGCTAACTACACCAGTTCTGTGTTGGTTTATCAATCTTCTTTGGCTTCCTGCGTAGTGTTCTTGTTTGGCCACACCTCTTTTAATTTGCTGTTCTTGCAGTCTGGCCATGGTTGTAGATTCACAGTCATCACTTGGTTCTCACAAAAGTCTTACTTCTCGTAGAGCATTCAGAATGTCGGCCTGGTCCATGGCTCGTCCACCCTCCGCAGTAGCCTCACCTGCGAGCTTGTCAGCCCGCTCATTTCCTTGTACTCCTGCATGCCCAGGCACGAAGATGAAACTAATCTTTGCCAGCCGAGACTGTTCATATATGGATAACCGGCAACAATCACGTGAGTAACATATTCTGCATGCTTTTCCCTTCATTGTGTTTATTTAACTAAAATCGGTTGACTAACACCTTATTAGTGATGATTTTACTAACGCAATCCGAAATTTTACCGCTGAAAAAATCTTGC
This sequence comes from Cepaea nemoralis, assembly GCA_014155875.1. Lineage (NCBI taxonomy): Eukaryota > Metazoa > Mollusca > Gastropoda > Stylommatophora > Helicidae > Cepaea > Cepaea nemoralis. Next base: position 92,652 of record JACEFZ010005575.1, on the reverse strand, counting down.
CCGTTCTGGGCTAAAAAAAGGACAAGCGTCTGCCCTTTAAAGGGTTAAGGTGTAATACTTCACATCTCCTGTAGTATTACACTTCACATTTTTTTTACTATCTCCCATAGGATTATCTATCACATCTCTGACAGTTATCTCCCATAGGATTACCTATCACATCTCTGACAGTTATCTCCCATAGGAATACCTATCACATCTCTGACAGCTATCTCCCATAGGATTACCTATCACATCTCTGACAGTTATCTCCCATAGGATTACCTATCACATCTCTGACAGTTATCTCCCATAGGAATACTTATCACATCTCTGACAGTTATCTCCCATAGGATTACCAATCACATCTCTGACAGTTATCTCCCATAGGATTACCAATCACATCTCTGACAGTTATCTCCCATATAATGACCTATCACATCTATGACAGTTATCTCCCATAGGATTACATATCACATCTCTGACAGTTATCTCCCATAGGAATACCTATCACATCTCTGACAGTTATCTCCCATAGGAATACCTATCACATCTCTGACAGTTATCTCCCATAGGATTACCTATCACATCTCTGACAGTTATCTCCCATAGGATTACCTATCACATCTCTGACAGTTATCTCCCATAGGATTACCTATCACATCTCTGACAGTTATCTCCCATAGGAATACTTATCACATCTCTGACAGTTATCTCCCATAGGATTACCAATCACATCTCTGACAGTTATCTCCCATAGGATTACCAATCACATCTCTGACAGTTATCTCCCATAGAATGACCTATCACATCTATGACAGTTATCTCCCATAGGATTACATATCACATCTCTGACAGTTATCTCCCATAGGAATACCTATCACATCTCTGACAGTTATCTCCCATAGGAATACCTATCACATCTCTGACAGTTATCTCCCATAGGATTACCTATCACATCTCTGACAGTTATCTCCCATAGGATTACCTATCATATCTCTGACAGTTATCTCCCATAGGAATACCTATCACATCTCTGACAGTTATCTCCCATAGGATTACCTATCACATCTCTGACAGTTATCTCCCATAGGATTACCTATCACATCTCTGACAGTTATCTCCCATAGGATTACCTATCACATCTCTGACAGTTATCTCCCATAGGAATACCTATCACATCTCTGACAGTTATCTCCCATAGGATTACCTATCACATCTCTGACAGTTATCTCCCATAGGATTACCTATCACATCTCTGACAGTTATCTCCCATAGGAATACCTATCACATCTCTGACAGTTATCTCCCATAGGAATACCTATCACATCTCTGACAGTTATCTCCCATAGGAATACCTATCACATCTCTGACAGTTATCTCCCATAGGATTACCTATCACATCTCTGACAGTTATCTCCCATAGGATTACCTATCACATCTCTGACAGTTATCTCCCATAGGATTACCTATCACATCTCTGACAGTTATCTCCCATAGGAATACCTATCACATCTCTGACAGTTATCTCCCATAGGATTACCTATCACATCTCTGACAGTTATCTCCCATAGGATTACCTATCACATCTCTGACAGTTATCTCCCATAGGAATACCTATCACATCTCTGACAGTTATCTCCCATAGGAATACCTATCACATCTCTGACAGTTATCTCCCATAGGAATACCTATCACATCTCTGACAGTTATCTCCCATAGGATTACCTATCACATCTCTGACAGTTATCTCCCATAGGATTACCTATCACATCTCTGACAGTTATCTCCCATAGGATTACCTATCACATCTCTGACAGTTATCTCCCATATGAATACCTATCACATCTCTGACAGTTATCTCCCATAGGATTACCTATCACATCTCTGACAGTTATCTCCCATAGGATTACCTATCACATCTCTGACAGTTATCTCCCATAGGATTACCTATCACATCTCTGACAGTTATCTCCCATAGGACCACCTATCACATCTCTGACAGTTATCTCCCATAGAATGACCTATCACATCTCTGACAGTTATCTCCCATAGGAATACCTATCACATCTCTGACAGTTATCTCCCATAGGACCACCTATCACATCTCTGACAGTTATCTCCCATAGGATGACCTATCACATCTCTGACAGTTATCTCCCATAGAATGACCTATCACATCTCTGACAGTTATCTCCCATAGGATGACCGTCACATCTCTGACAGTTATCTCCCATAGGATCACCTATCACATCTCTGACAGTTATCTCTTATAGGATTACCTGTCACATCTCTGACAGTTATCTCCCATAGGATCACCTATCACATCTCTGACAGCTATCTCCCATAGGATTACCTATCACATCTCTGACAGCTATCTCCCATAGGATGACATATCACATCTCTGACAGCTATCCCCCATAGGATGACCTATCACATCTCTGACAGCTATCTCCCATAGGATCACCTATCACATCTCTGACAGTTATCTCCCATAGGACCACCTATCACATCTCTGACAGCTATCTCCCATAGGATTACCTATCACATCTCTGACAGCTATCCCCCATAGGATGACCTATCACATCTCTGACAGCTATCTCCCATAGGATCACCTATCACATCTCCGACAGTTATCTCCCATAGGACCACCTATCACATCTCTGACAGCTATCTCCCATAGGATCACCTATCACATCTCTGACAGCTATCTCCCATAGAATTACCTATCACATCTCTGACAGCTATCTCCCATAGGACAACCTATCACATCTCTGACAGTTATCTCCCATAGAATGACCTATCACATCTCTGACAGTTATCTCCCATAGGAATACCTATCACATCTCTGACAGTTATCTCCCATAGGACCACCTATCACATCTCTGACAGTTATCTCCCATAGGATGACCTATCACATCTCTGACAGTTATCTCCCATAGAATGACCTATCACATCTCTGACAGTTATCTCCCATAGGATGACCGTCACATCTCTGACAGTTATCTCCCATAGGATCACCTATCACATCTCTGACAGTTATCTCTTATAGGATTACCTGTCACATCTCTGACAGTTATCTCCCATAGGATCACCTATCACATCTCTGACAGCTATCTCCCATAGGATTACCTATCACATCTCTGACAGCTATCTCCCATAGGATGACATATCACATCTCTGACAGCTATCCCCCATAGGATGACCTATCACATCTCTGACAGCTATCTCCCATAGGATCACCTATCACATCTCTGACAGTTATCTCCCATAGGACCACCTATCACATCTCTGACAGCTATCTCCCATAGGATTACCTATCACATCTCTGACAGCTATCCCCCATAGGATGACCTATCACATCTCTGACAGCTATCTCCCATAGGATCACCTATCACATCTCCGACAGTTATCTCCCATAGGACCACCTATCACATCTCTGACAGCTATCTCCCATAGGATCACCTATCACATCTCTGACAGCTATCTCCCATAGAATTACCTATCACATCTCTGACAGCTATCTCCCATAGGACAACCTATCACATCTCTGACAGTTATCTCCCATAGGATGACCTATCACATCTCTGACAGCTATCTCCCATAGGACAACCTATCACATCTCTGAGTTATCTCCTACAGGATGACCTATCACATCTCTGACAGCTATCTCCCATAGAATTACCTATCACATCTCTGACAGTTATCTCCCATAGGACCACCTATCACATCTCTGACAGCTATCTCCCATAGGACAACCTATCACATCTCTGAGTTATCTCCTACAGGATGACCTATCACATCTCTGACAGTTATCTCCTATAGTATTACATAGGTAATATCTGACAGTTATCTCTTACTAGCTGACCCGGCCCGGCTTCGCCCAGGCCCTGGTGGGGATCTATCTATCTATCTATCTATCTATCCGCTTGTTTGTCTGTCTGTCTGACCCGGCTTCGCCCAGCTCCTGGTGGGGAGCATCTCATTTAATTCATATAAGTAGTCATATAAGCTCCCGTTCCCGACTATCTGTCTGTCTGTCTATCTGTCTGTCTGACCCGGCTTCGCCCAGCTCCTGGTGGGGAGCATCTAATTTAATTCATATAAGTAGTCATATAAGCTCCCGTTCCCGACTATCTGTCTGTCTGTCTGACCCGGCCCGGCTTCACCCAGTCCCTGGTGGGGAGCATCTAATTTAATTCATATAAGTAGTCATATAAGTTCCCGTTCCCGACTGTCTGTCTGTCGATCCGGCTGTCTGTCTGTCTGACCCGGCCCGGCTTCACCCAGTCCCTGGTGGAGAGCATCTAATTTAATTAATATAAGTAGTCATATAAGTTCCTGTTCCCGACTGTCTGTCTGTCGACCCGGCTGTCTGCCTGCCCGTCCGTCACTCCATCTATCCCACCCTCTCTATCTATCGGGTCAGATCTATCTATCTATTTATTTATATAGCTATCTATAGCCAGGGGACTTAACCTAAGATATATCAATGCTGCTAAAAGTTATGTCACTTTATAGAATATTTCTTATGTTAAGTCATGTAATTACAAAATGAAATTTTAGTAAGTAGCCGATTTTACACTAAGAAACTATTACAGTCGGTTGCACAGGAATGAAAGGAAGACGTGTAGAAAATTTCATCTTAATCGGATGTACCGTTATCGAACTAATCCAATACATCCCCAACCACAAACATACAGTCTCTTTTATATATATATAGATAGCACTTATTTTGTTTGCTTGAAATTTGCCTATATCTACAATGGGCTTGTATGAACTTCACTGTCTTTTTCAGTTTACTCAGTGGTCCATAGAGTTTATCTTCCACTGTCGTCTCTTTAGGCCAGAAGGTTTGCCTAGATATATTGTAAATTGTGCAGTCATGGAGTATGTAATCTGCTGTATGCGACACCAATCCACATCGCTGATTCACCAATCTTGAATTTTGTATGCATGTGATTGCATACTCTATTGTGTAAGGTTTTGAGGTGCAGAAATAATTTGTTCTGGTCTGTCCGTAACATGGAAATCGTCTTGAGCTGGTGTTCGATACCACTTTCTCCCCTAGGATTACCTTCACATTTCTTAATATACATTTAAAACACAATGTGGCCATAAAGTCTCTATCATAGATAAATGGGGTCAACTTACAACCAGATGTGTCTTCCACGGGAAACGTATTGGAAATAAAACTGGCACTTCCAGCCTCTGCGCTAGAGTAGACATCAACTTCATGTGTCTCCATGACGCCAGCCTAAAAAGGGAATGAGAGATCAGTGTCACATGACAAGCGAATGGCCACCTAAATAAATTTTTAACAAATGTCAAAAATGTTTGGTTAAATCTGTAGACAACATAGCTAGCAATAACAGTTAGTTGCATATCCTTTACAGGACGTCACAGTCAACCCCAGGATTTTGTGGCTGTGATTTCTTGGCAAGCTTACGTTCAGTAGTTTGCCATTGATTTCTCAACAATTGACACTCATACCTTTGTATGATAACCAATGCAAGGCAGTATGCTGCCAAATCATCTGCAGCTATGTGTCGAATGAGCTATGTGGAATTATGAATTGCGTCCATAACCTCTCCGATACAGAGATGGCTGACAATAAGCAAACAAGTAATTATATCTAGAATGAGGTCAGAACAAAGCAAACTTGAATCACAAGCAGACAACTGTACCTGGTCCTCAATCACAAGCTGACAACTGTACCTGGTCCTCAATCACAAGCTGACAACTGTACCTGGTCCTCAATCACAAGCTGACAACTGTACCTGGTCCTCAATCACAAGCAGACAACTGTACCTGGTCCTCAATCACAAGCAGACAACTGTACCTGGTCCTCAATCACAAGCTGACAACTGTACCTGGTCCTCAATCACAAGCTGACAACTGTACCTGGTCCTCAATCACAAGCAGACAACTGTACCTGGTCCTCAATCACAAGCAGACAACTGTACCTGGTCCTCAATCACAAGCTGACAACTGTACCTGGTCCTCAATCATAAGCTGACAACTGTACCTGGTCCTCAATCACAAGCTGACAACTGTACCTGGTCCTCAATCACAAGCAGACAACTGTACCTGGTCCTCAATCATAAGCTGACAACTGTACCTGGTCCTCAATCACAAGCTGACAACTGTACCTGGTCCTCAATCACAAGCTGACAACTGTACCTGGTCCTCAATCATAAGTTGACAACTGTACCTGGTCATCAATCATAAGCTGACAACTGTAGCTGGTCCTCAATCATGTTCCCCATTCCTCTATTGAGGGCACTATGTCGCCCCTTGCCATGCACCTCACAGGTCACTGTGTCTGACTTTGGCGTGCATTTGTGTCAGGCTGACCTTCTCTAGACAGATTCCATCCATGGTAACGTGCTCTATCAACCCGTGAGTAGGTTTACTTTCCCTAACACAATCTTGCCATTGCAGTGGCATTATGGCTTACTCTTTGCCATTTCCAACTGTTGTGGGGTTTATAATGTTCACAACCTGAACACAGGAACTCCTGTTTATCGCTCTTTTCTGAGAAGTTTAGTTATCTCATAGTCTTGAATGAATATGTATAAAATCCAAGATGAGAACAGAGATATTGTACAGGGATGTGACCACACAGAACTCTTCCAGTACAGTCCTGGTTCTCAGCAACACTGGTTACAGATTGTATGTACGCCTCAATGTGTTCAACTCAACATGTCAGCTGATAGCTTAAACTGGAAATGGAACCTCAAGAAGAAGAAGAAGAGGAAGAGAAGGAGGAGGAAGAGGAGGATATATGACAGTTGGGACTTATTTGTTAACTTCTTGTCCTTGACTTGCGAACGTAACTTACAAGTACCTCAGAAGTCAGTCAGAGAGAGAGAGAGAGAGAGAGAGAGAGAGAGAGAGAGAGAGAGAGAGAGAGAGAGAGAGAGAGAGAGAGAGAGAGAGAGAGAGAGAGAGAGAGAGAGAGAGAGAGAGAGAGAGAAAGAGAGAGAGATGCTGGCAATAGGGAAAGTTAACTCTCATGCAAAAATCATCCCAGTGAACTCCAGTAGTAGCAACTACTAGAAGCAGCCACATGTGTGTGGACTAGGCTTGAGTTCAACGCAAGTGAATGGGGGGAAAAGGAGGGAAAGGAATAGGAAGAGAAGCAGGAGCAGCAACCGCTACCAGACAGGAAACTATGAATGATTATGGGCAGGAGCAGCAACCGCTACCAGACAGGAAACTATGAATGATTATGGGCAGGAGCAGCAACCGTTACCAGACAGGAAACTATGAATGATTATGGCCAACTCTTGAGCTTTAGCAGAGACCTAGACTGATTAGAATATGTAGTAGGTCAGCATGTATTCTTAAACATCCGGTGGGCTGATGCCGAGGTAAGGGGTTCAACACCTACACAGAACAGTTGGTCTAACATGTTGACTTATCGTCCATGACTTGGGGATGTAAATTACAAGTACCTCTGAAGTCGCAGTGAGTTGGCCTGATGGTGAGGGACAGTGTTAATAGTGAAAGCTAATCCACATGCAGAATTCAGTTCAACATTACTAAAGTTGTGTGTATAGGTTATGGTTGATTTCAAAATGAGCAAGCGCAGATAAAAACATTAGAATATGTCAGACAAGTTTTAGTAATTTTTGTGGTGTGCCTGAGAGAACCAGATTCATGAGAATATTGAGCAGCTCTTGAGGTGTGGTAGAGAACTAGATTAAAAAGAACGAACGAACTAACAGACTTTATTTTCAAAGGGTAAAAAATTGGGCACGCAGGCCAGTCTTACATTCGGCCCTTCCATTCACTCATCTTTCTTTCATCAACAGTGCATAGGAAAAAACATTGTCACATGAATTTTGTAAACATAAACAATGCATATTACTATGTTATGAGACACATCCACCACCCACCCACACATCCCCCATTCACTCCAACTCCCCCACCCAACCACACACATAACCCACACACACATACATTCCCCCACCCATCCACCACATCCCTACACCTACACATCTCCCCACCCACACACACCTCTCACCCACCACACATTCCATCCACCCACACCCCAAGCACACATACATTCAATAACCCACACATCCCCCACCTACACACATCTCCCCACCCACTCACATATCCTCTACCCGTCCCATTACTCACCAACAATTACTCACCAACATATCCTCCTCCACCCACACACCTCCAACTACCCAGGCAAACACACATTCCTCAGGCAAACACACATTCCTCAGCCACACACACATCTCCCCGTCAACTCACATATTCCGCACCTACCCACACACAAATTCCGCACCCACCCACATAATCTCCCATCTCACCCAGCCCACTCACAGATCACGAGCCCACACTTACAAACATCCCCCACCATCTCCTAACCTGCACACACTCACCCACCCACATATCCTCTACCCACCCACACATCCTCTACCCACCCATCCCCCAACCAAACATTCCTTAACCACACACCCTTACTCATTAAAGATTAAAGAGAATTTTGAGTAGCTCTTGAGGTGTGGTAGAGAACTAGATTCATGAGAATGCTGAGTAGCTCTTGAGGCATGACAGAGAACCAGATTCATGAGAATATTGAGCAGCTCTTGAGGTGTGGTAGAGAACTAGATTAAAGAGAATGTTGAGTAGCTCTTGAGGCATGATAGAGAACTAGATTAAAGAGAATGTTGAGTAGCTCTTGAGGCATGACAGAGAACTAGATTCATGAGAATGTTGAGTAGCGCTTGAGGCGTGGTAGAGAACTAGATTCATGGGAATGTTGAGTAGCTCTTAAGGCATGAACGAACGAACGAACGAACGAACGAACAAACTTTATTTTCAAAGGGTTAAGAATTGGGCACGCAGGCCCGTCTAACATTCTGCCCTTCTATCCCTCTCTTTCATACATTATTTCATTCACACATCATTCAAGACTCACAGAGAACAGCAACAATATAAAAGATATGCATTATAAAGGCATGGGCAAAATGCGAACATCAAAACTACACGACACAGTAAAATTAGATAATGGTCTGACACTTGTTATTAGCCATGTGGAATATACTGGCCTACCAAAAGGGGACTGGCTGTTATACTAGGGCTTTGTTATTATTATTATTATTATCTCTATTATTAAGGGGGAAGATAATGTGTACTGAGATAGTGTTCGAGTAATTTGCGATTATATGAATAGGGATTGGTGATGTCTTTGATTTCTTGTGGAAGATTGTTCCACAGCTGAGCTGCAGAGTACGTTAAGCTTGTTTTGTATAAGTCAATCCTAGGCTTCGGAATGTGTAATATATTTAAACGTTTATTGTGTCTAGCATTATATTTAAACAATGGCCAAAGGTAATTTGGGGCATTCCGATGCAGGATTTTGTGAATTAGTTTAGCTTTATTGAAAAGCAGGCGTTTGCGGAGTGGTAGTAACTGAAGGTGTTTATACAGGCTAGGATTGTCAGATAAATGTTTGTTATAAATTAGACTCATGGCCCGTTTCTGGAGTGAGTAAAGTCGCTTGGTGTTTGAATTAGAACAACTGTCCCAGATTGTAGAGCAGTAGTCAAAGTGTGTCTGTATATGAGAAGTATAGAATAGTTTCCTTGTGTCCTCATCAAGGAAGTTTTTAATTTTGGCGAGTTAGTAGACTTTTTTCGCTGTTTGTTTAATAAGCGCTTGAACGTGGGAATTAAAGGTTAGGTTTCTATCAATGATTATGCCTAATGTTTTGTGCTCAATTACACTTTCTACTGGTATGTTATCGATGTGAAGTTGAAGTGATGTGTGTGAGCTTAGAGTTTGAAGTCTTTGTCTGGTTGTTAGTAACATTGATTTTGTTTTAGTGATGTTAATTTGCATACGGTTTGAATAGCTCCACCTAACTAAATTATTTAATTCTTGTTGTAAAGACGACTCCAATAAAATAGTTTTCAGCATTTGTGTACACTGTACAGTCGTCTGCAAATAGATCGCAGGACGACGATGAGAGAGAACTAGATTAAAGAGAATGTTGAGCAGCATTTGAGGCGTACAACAGAACTAGATTCATGATAATGCTGAGTGTGCCACAAAACAAGATTCATTAGAATGTTGTGTAACTCCAAAGATATACCACAAAACTAACTTCATAAATTAACAGGCACTCTTCCGATTGACGGGTCTAAATAGTTCTGCAGTGAATAAGTTAGGGTTAAGGGTTAGGGTCAGTGTTAGTTTAACACTAACCCTAACCCCTGACTTATTCACTGTGGAACTATTTAGACCCGTCAATCGGAAGAGTGCACTACATTCATAAAGTTTGAAAGAAAATACTGAAAAAGAAACAAATATGATCATTAATATATATTGTTTATGTTTATAATTAATAATTTGGCAACCTATCGATATAAATCATGTACCATTTCACAAATGCTCAAGAACTGAGGCTGCTGAGCATTTATGTGATAGAAAAATTCTTACAATACCATGGATCAAGAAGGAAGGAGGAAACCTTACACAAATCTATGTTGAAGTCAGTCGACTTGTGAGGTGCATAACATTTTGTGACACCCTCCCATCAAAAGAGGAACTAAGAACTACAAAGAGACTAGCAATGTTCTTCCAGCTTGTGATGAGAGGAGGCTTGAAGAGCATTGTGATGGCTGGATAGATTAAGTGTAGAAGGGGCTGACCAAGAGAAATGATACTGGATGGTTTTAACAATGACATGGAGGTGCATCATTAACAGAACTGACCCAGAACACCAAAGACCAAGATATGTTGGGAGAGATATGAACAATAAGTTATAAGGTAAGAAAGTGATTGATGTTCTCTATCATAAATGGGACCGTGAAATAAAACAGCTGAGAATGACATATCTCATTCACTTGTATACAAACAATGGTACCACAAAACCATGATTCAGGATAAGTTTAATGACAATGTTCATTGTACTTCCCCTGCAAGAGTGCAATGCCAATCAATTGACAATACCTCTCCTCATTTGCCAGCAACGCCAGTCAATACCCTCCTCATTTCCCGCAACATGAACGCCAGTCAATGCCTCTCCTCCTTCCCTGCAACATGAACCCCAATCAATACCTTCTTGTTTTTATCTCATAGGAACGGGTGTCGAAAAAAACCTATTTTGTTATTATTATTCCCTAGTTTAATATATATTAATACAAGAACTGTCGCCCTGTCTCATAGTACAACTAGTATATAAGAATTGTCTACAGGTCTTTATTCCCACTGCTGCGAAAGACATTTTATTATCATCATATCTTAGAAATTATCTGTATCGGTCTTAAAGGGCTGTTCTTTCTTCTTATTGTCCTCTCTTACCACTGACGGGTCGGCCATTTTTGTTCACTTCTTCTAAGTACATGCCCAAACGACACAGAAGATGAAAGGGAAAGGTGCACTTACATGAAGCGTACAGGTAAATTGTCCGGCCGGGGTTGCTTGTAGTGGAGAAGTATAAACGTTGTCAGACTTTCATGAGCTCAACTAAAGCAGACCCGCAAACACTGGACTCGGCGACAAGAAGCTGCCGTTCTAGCGCAGGTCTCCACAGAGCCTGTCTGTGATTGGTTGCGTCCGTCACCAGCCGCATCTCATTATCATAGTAATTAGCTGGCAATTTTCACAATTATTGTGTGAATGTTATTATTATTGTGTGAATGTTATCGTTATTGTCTGAATGTTATCATTATTGTGTGAATGTTATCGTTATTGTATGAATGTTATCATTATTGTGTGAATGTTATCGTTATTGTATGAATGTTATCATTATAGTGTGAATGTTATCGTTATTATTATGTGAATGTTGCTATTTAACTATTATTATTGTGTGAATGCTATCATAGTTTTTTTGCGCCCGCTTGCTTTGAACTCAAGCGTAGTCCATACACACTACTTCTAGTACACTCATCTCATCTCATCATGTTCCTCTTGTACCTTGCGGTGTCGAGTTGAAGTATAAACATCGTTAGAGTGACCGCTTATGGGCTTCATGTATCGATATTCCCATGGACTCTGTTATTCCCATGGATTCTGCTAATACTTCTAGTAGTGCAGGACTGAATTTTGCGTGTGGATTAGTTTCCCTATTATTACTATTAACAATTCCCCTCGCCATGAGGCGAACTCACCCCGACTTCAGAGGTACTTTGGTACTTATAATTTACGTCCCTAAGTCAAGGACAACAGGTCAACATTGTAGTCCAACTGTTCGGTATAGGGGTTGAACCCCTTACATCGGCATCAGCACACCGAATGTTTAAGAACATGTGTTCTTATCTATTCAGCGGCTGCCATGCTTGATACCACAACAGCTAGCTTAAGAATGGAGGTGGAGGCGGTCAGTGCAGTTTTCCGCTGGATGGAGAACACGATTCATACACACATAGTGATGGTAACTGACTCGGCAAGCATGCTGAGGAAGGTGAGGACAGGCAAGCTTCGGGCAGAGTGGCTTGATTCGCTTCGGAGGTCACGGGTGGCAAGCACCACCTGGATATTTTCTCCGGGGCGTGCTGGGGAATGAACAGGCGGAAAGATTGGCTAGCTCTGCAAAACTTGGTGGGGTATTGATGCATGACAAGGCAGGCGTGGTTGCGGCCTTGTGGGAGCACGTCTACGCTCGGAGGAGCAAATAGATCACCATGGTCTGGCAAGAATGAGACAGCGAGGAGTGACGAGGGGATCTGGCCGACGCTCAGAGGAAAGGCGAGACGGACATATAATTAGATTGCAACTGGTACTTTTGGTGTTAGAACTCTTCGCTGGCTGCTGAGGATGGGAACGGGGCGCTTATGGAAATGCCCCGAATGCTGTGATGTCGGTTCCTAAATCGATCAATCAATCGATCAGTCATGCCGATCTACATCGTTATTGTACATTCAGCATTATTGTGTGAATGTTCCCATTATTGTGTGAATACCTGCATTATTGTGTGAATGTTATCATTATTGTGTGAATGTCATCTGTATTTAGTAAATGTTCTCATTATAGTGTTAATGTTATCATTATTGCATGAATGTCTTCATTTTGAGAGAGTGCTCGCATTACAGCGTGTATGTCATTACTATTGTGTGAATGCCATCATTAATGCATGAATACCGTCAGTATTACGTGAATATCACGATTACTGCTGTATGAACAAAGCTAGGCAGAAAAAGAAGCAAAATGAACAACTTCTTAAAGACACTGTTGAAACTACACAACCATTGAACATCATACACAATTGGGTTGGTAACAATGTAATACATGGAAGGAAACCTCCGAGAATACAGCCTATTGCTGAATATCTTGGAGAGCACGATCCATGATTTTTATTTTGTTTAAAAAAAAAAAAAAAAAAGAAAGACTACGTCACACAAGCATGCAAGAACATTGGGTGTAATAAGGCTTTGAAAGGCAAGAGTATAGACTTCATTGCATCGGGTGGTATCCCATACTGCATGGTCTATTCCGCGGCGTGTAGAGAGAACGTATATGATTGTCTGCAGGTGTGCTGACGGTGGTTTGGCGTGTTGTTGCTGTGTTAGAGAGTACGTATGTGATTGTCTGCAGGTGTGCTGACGGTGGTTTGGCGTGTTGTTGCTGTGTTAGAGAGTACGTATATGATTGTCTGCAGGTGTGCTGACGGTGGTTTGGCGTGTTGTTGCTGTGTTAGAGAGTACGTATATGATTGTCTGCAGGTGTGCTGACGGTGGTTTGGCGTGTTGTTGCTGTGTTAGAGAGTACTATGTGATTGTCTGCAGGTGTGCTGACGGTGGTTTGGCGTGTTGTTGCTGTGTTAGAGAGTACGTATATGATTGTCTGCAGATGTGCTAACGGTGGTTTGACGTGTTGTTATGTTAGAGAGTACCTATATGATTGTCTGCAGATGTGCTAATGGTGGTTTGACGTGTTGTTGCTGTGTTTGAGAGTAACCGTACTTTAAAAGCATCGAGAAACAGGAATTTTAGACTACTTTACGTCTGGAAACAGACATTTATCAACTTGATGCTGAACGTTCTTCTAGTATGGAAACATCCAGGACTAAACTTCAGGAATGTATGATTCAAAAGGATGTTGCTCTCACTGTCTTAAAGTGTTTTACTGTTGCATGTGAAATATTGATGATTGTCATTGTGAAGACCTTCTCGCCAGCTTTGCAGGCTGTCGTGAACAGTCCGATCCTGTCAGGTATGGAGAATGAGAAATCTTAAGTTCGGAATGCAGTGGTCAAGAAAAAGGACATTATTGTGCATGATTTCGCACTATCATTGCATATCGCCCAGGTGGATATTCAGCTTGTGAAAGCCACTACACAGTCATCGGCTTTCGACTGTGTTCACTTGTTCTGACTTGACGTATTTAGTTATCAGGATACGCCCATAAAGAAACAAACAGTGACAGTGATACTGAAAATAAGGAACATGAGAAAGTCGAAATAACGGTAGAGCAGTCAGGTGATGCTATGAAATCTGCAAGCTGCTGATTAGAATTTGAAGGGAGATAATTACTGCATGTAAATGGCTGGACAGCTACTTAATCCAACTACTCAATCCAGGCAAGGGCCATTCAAGACTTTATGGCTATAGGATTACAAAATCCTTGCAGAATACATTTTGGCAAGGTATTTGAGGAGATTATGGCCGTTAAGCTGCAGCAATTCTTGGAAAGGGACAAGTAAGGGGTCTGGGGAGTTACCGGCCATGGAAAGAAACATGGTCAAACGCAGCGACATTTGCTTTTGATGTTTGTGAGGGGTTCCAGAATATACAGGAAACAATGGCGGCAGCACTGGATCTTGAGGATGCATATAGTCGAATCAGATATACTCTCTTAATGCACACTCTTATGAAGATGGATGTTAGTACCTGGGTGGTGAGTTGGATAGCAAGCTACCCTGCATTCTCGTAAGATTGCTCCACCCGAGTTCATGGTCCACGGAGGCGTGCATTATTACCCCTGGATTACCACAAGGATCTGCAATATCGCCTGTGCTGTTCAATGTATATACAAGCATAATTGCAAGCATTTAAACACCAGGGATTGGAAGGATACTGACATTTGTAGATGATGTATTTGCGTATAGGCGGGGGAGAAACAGAATGCAAATAGTGCACGAGTTGCAGGAGACAGTAAACAAAGTGATCGACTGGTGTACAGAGATGGGTATTGTCATTACCCCAGACACGGCGTCTGTGTTATGGTGCTCTCTGGGCAATAGGGTTGTTAAGACTGACATCCCAAGTCTTACTATAATTGGCAAAAGTGTTAACAGAGAGTAAACTGTGGTACCTGGGAATCACATTTCGACAGCAGTCTGTCATTCAAGGATCATGTGGAAGCAGCTGGTATTAGATCTAAGATGGGACTAGGTGCGATGAAGATCAAGGCAGCAATGGATATGAAGCAAAGAATGTTGTTCAAACTCCATTATCAACAGCTGCTTCTCTCAGTAATTTAGGATGAACTGGAACCGCTCACAACATCAAAGAGTCAGCTGGTGAAACTAGATCGCATACAGAATAAAGCCATGCGGGTAATATGGCATGCACAACGGGCACGCCAATGGGGTGTATGCGATACATCATAGGCTTACCCACGATTGTGGACAATCCCAATGTGCCACAGGTTAAATCATATCTCCGAGTGTTTGCAAACACAGAACACCCACCGCATGAAGCTCTTGACACAGTTAAGGGCCACAGACTACTCAAAGGAAAAGCATGGATGATTCAGGCAGAGAACACAATGAGAGAAGTGTGTATACTTGAGGATATTGAGAGAGGAGAGTGGTCAGAATACTCGAGGAAAATCAGATATATGCAGAGTCATAATAACATTGGACCGTGAAAACAAGGATTGACTGGCAGGCTGCACTGAATGGGACAATAGATTCACGATAATTCGCGACCAGATAATGTAATAATCTACACAGATGACTCTGTGCTTTGAGATGAAAGAAGTGCCTGGGAGTTCGTGGTGAAAGTTAATGGGTTATGTTTGGTGCAGGAGAGTCTGGCATATGATACCACAATATCTAGTCTGAAAATGGAGATAAAGGCAGCCACAGCAGCGTTCTGCTGGCTAGAGGACAGTCAACATACGCATGTCGTAATTGTCACGGACTCACAAAGTATAACGAGAAAGGTGACGCATGTCTGATTGTCACGGACTCACAAAGTATGACGAGAAAGGTGACGCATGTCTGATTGTCACGGACTCACAAAGTATAACGAGAAAGGTGAAGACAGGCATGTCGGATTGTCACGGACTCACAAAGTATAACGAGAAAGGTGAAGACAGGCGTGTCTGATTGTCACGGACTCACAAAGTATAACGAGAAAGGTGAAGACAGGCGTGTCGTAATTGTCACGGACTCACAAAGTATGACGAGAAAGGTGAAGACAGGCATGTCTGATTGTCACGGACTCACAAAGTATAACGAGAAAGGTGAAGACAGGCGTGTCTGATTGTCACGGACTCACAAAGTATAACGAGAAAGGTGAAGACAGGCATGTCTGATTGTCACGGACTCACAAAGTATAACGAGAAAGGTGAAGACAGGCGTGTCGTAATTGTCACGGACTCACAAAGTATGACGAGAAAGGTGACGCATGTCTGATTGTCACGGACTCACAAAGTATAACGAGAAAGGTGAAGACAGGCATGTCTGATTGTCACGGACTCACAAAGTATGACGAGAAAGGTGAAGACAGGCGTGTCGTAATTGTCACGGACTCACAAAGTATGACGAGAAAGGTGACGCATGTCTGATTGTCACGGACTCACAAAGTATAACGAGAAAGGTGAAGACAGGCGTGTCGTAATTGTCACGGACTCACAAAGTATAACGAGAAAGGTGAAGACAGGCGTGTCGTAATTGTCACGGACTCACAAAGTATGACGAGAAAGGTGAAGACAGGCGTGTCGTAATTGTCACGGACTCACAAAGTATGACGAGAAAGGTGAAGACAGGCGTGTCGTAATTGTCACGGACTCACAAAGTATGACGAGAAAGGTGAAGACATGCGTGTCGTAATTGTCACGGACTCACAAAGTATGACGAGAAAGGTGAAGACAGGCGTGTCGTAATTGTCACGGACTCACAAAGTATAACGAGAAAGGTGAAGACAGGCGTGTCGTAATTGTCACGGACTCACAAAGTATAACGAGAAAGGTGAAGACAGGCGTGTCGTAATTGTCACGGACTCACAAAGTATAACGAGAAAGGTGACGCATGTCTGATTGTCACGGACTCACAAAGTATAACGAGAAAGGTGAAGACAGGCATGTCTGATTGTCACGGACTCACAAAGTATGACGAGAAAGGTGACGCATGTCTGATTGTCACGGACTCACAAAGTATAACGAGAAAGGTGAAGACAGGCATGTCTGATTGTCACGGACTCACAAAGTATGACGAGAAAGGTGACGCATGTCTGATTGTCACGGACTCACAAAGTATAACGAGAAAGGTGACGCATGTCTGATTGTCACGGACTCACAAAGTATGACGAGAAAGGTGACGCATGTCTGATTGTCACGGACTCACAAAGTATAACGAGAAAGGTGACGCATGTCTGATTGTCACGGACTCACAAAGTATAACGAGAAAGGTGAAGACAGGCATGTCTGATTGTCACGGACTCACAAAGTATGACGAGAAAGGTGACGCATGTCTGATTGTCACGGACTCACAAAGTATAACGAGAAAGGTGACGCATGTCTGATTGTCACGGACTCACAAAGTATAACGAGAAAGGTGACGCATGTCTGATTGTCACGGACTCACAAAGTATAACGAGAAAGGTGAAGACAGGCGTGTCGTAATTGTCACGGACTCACAAAGTATAACGAGAAAGATGAAGACAGGCATGTCTGATTGTCACGGACTCACAAAGTATAACGAGAAAGATGAAGACAGGCATGTCTGATTGTCACGGACTCACAAAGTATGACGAGAAAGGTGACGCATGTCTGATTGTCACGGACTCACAAAGTATAACGAGAAAGGTGAAGACAGGCATGTCTGATTGTCACGGACTCACAAAGTATAACGAGAAAGGTGAAGACAGGCATGTCTAATTGTCACGGACTCACAAAGTATAACGAGAAAGGTGAAGACAGGCATGTCTGATTGTCACGGACTCACAAAGTATAACGAGAAAGGTGAAGACAGGCATGTCTGATTGTCACGGACTCACAAAGTATGACGAGAAAGGTGACGCATGTCTGATTGTCACGGACTCACAAAGTATGACGAGAAAGGTGAAGACAGGCATGTCTAATTGTCACGGACTCACAAAGTATAACGAGAAAGGTGAAGACAGGCATGTCTAATTGTCACGGACTCACAAAGTATGACGAGAAAGGTGAAGACAGGCATGTCTAATTGTCACGGACTCACAAAGTATAACGAGAAAGGTGAAGACAGGCATGTCTAATTGTCACGGACTCACAAAGTATGACGAGAAAGGTGAAGACAGGCATGTCTAATTGTCACGGACTCACAAAGTATGACGAGAAAGGTGAAGACAGGCATGTCTGATTGTCCTGATTGTCACGGACTCACAAAGTATGACGAGAAAGGTGAAGACAGGCATGTCTGATTGTCACGGACTCACAAAGTATAACGAGAAAGGTGAAGACAGGAGTGTCGTAATTGTCACGGACTCACAAAGTATGACGAGAAAGGTGACGCATGTCTGATTGTCACGGACTCACAAAGTATGACGAGAAAGGTGAAGACAGGCATGTCTGATTGTCACGGACTCACAAAGTATGACGAGAAAGGTGAAGACAGGCATGTCTGATTGTCACGGACTCACAAAGTATAACGAGAAAGGTGAAGACAGGCATGTCTGATTGTCACGGACTCACAAAGTATGACGAGAAAGGTGAAGACAGGCATGTCTGATTGTCACGGACTCACAAAGTATAACGAGAAAGGTGACGCATGTCTGATTGTCACGGACTCACAAAGTATAACGAGAAAGGTGAAGACAGGCATGTCTGATTGTCACGGACTCACAAAGTATAACGAGAAAGGTGAAGACAGGCATGTCTGATTGTCACGGACTCACAAAGTATGACGAGAAAGGTGAAGACAGGCATGTCTGATTGTCACGGACTCACAAAGTATAACGAGAAAGGTGAAGACAGGCATGTCTGATTGTCACGGACTCACAAAGTATAACGAGAAAGGTGAAGACAGGCATGTCTGATTGTCACGGACTCACAAAGTATAACGAGAAAGGTGAAGACAGGCATGTCTGATTGTCACGGACTCACAAAGTATAACGAGAAAGGTGAAGACAGGCATGTCTGATTGTCACGGACTCACAAAGTATGACGAGAAAGGTGAAGACAGGCATGTCTGATTGTCACGGACTCACAAAGTATGACGAGAAAGGTGAAGACAGGCGTGTCGTAATTGTCACGGACTCACAAAGTATAACGAGAAAGGTGAAGACAGGCATGTCTGATTGTCACGGACTCACAAAGTATGACGAGAAAGGTGAAGACAGGCATGTCTGAGTCTGATTGTCACGGACTCACAAAGTATGACGAGAAAGGTGAAGACAGGCATGTCTGATTGTCACGGACTCACAAAGTATGACGAGAAAGGTGAAGACAGGCATGTCTGATTGTCACGGACTCACAAAGTATAACGAGAAAGGTGAAGACAGGCGTGTCGTAATTGGTCACGGACTCACAAAGTATAACGAGAAAGGTGAAGACAGGCATGTCTGATTGTCACGGACTCACAAGTATAACGAGAAAGGTGAAGACAGGCATATCTATGAATTGTCACGGACTCACAAAGTATAACGAGAAAGATGAAGACAGGCATGTCTGATTGTCACGGACTCACAAAGTATAACGGAAAAGGTGAAGAAAGGCATGTCTGATTGTCACGGACTCACAAAGTATAAACGGAAAGGTGACGCATGTCTGATTGTCACGGACTCACAAAGTATAAACGAAGAAAGGTGGAAGACAGGCATGTCTGATTGTCACGGACTCACAAAGTATAACGAGAAAGGTGAAGACAGGAATGTCTGATTGTCACGGACTCACAAAGTATAACGAGAAAAGGGTGAAGACAGGCATGTCTGATTGTCACGGACTTCACAAAGTATAACGAGAGAAAGGTGAAGACAGGCGTGTCGTAATTGTCACGGACTCACAAAGTATACGAGAAAGTGAAGACAGGCATGTCTGATTGTCACGGACTCACAAAGTATGACGAGAAAGGTGAAGACAGGCGTGTCGTAATTGTCACGGACTCACAAAGTATAACGAGAAAGGTGAAGACAGGCGTGTCTGATTGTCTATTGTCACGGACTCACAAAGTATGACGAGAAAGGTGAAGACAGGCATGTCTGATTGTCCTGATTGTCACGGACTCACAAAGTATGACGAGAAAGGTGAAGACAGGCATGTCTGATTGTCCTGATTGTCACGGACTCACAAAGTATGACGAGAAAGGTGAAGACAGGCATGTCTGATTGTCCTGATTGTCACGGACTCACAAAGTATAACGAGAAAGGTGAAGACAGGCGTGTCGTAATTGTCACGGACTCACAAAGTATAACGAGAAAGGTGAAGACAGGCGTGTCGTAATTGTCACGGACTCACAAAGTATGACGAGAAAGGTGACGCATGTCTGATTGTCACGGACTCACAAAGTATGACGAGAAAGGTGAAGACAGGCATGTCTGATTGTCACGGACTCACAAAGTATAACGAGAAAGGTGGAAGACAGGCATGGTCTGATTGTCACGGGACTCACAAAGTATAACGAGAAAGGTGAAGACAGCAGTCTGATTGTCACGGACTCACAAAGTATGACGAGAAAGGTGAAGACAGCGTGTCGTAATTGTCACGGACTCACAAAGTATAACGAGAAAGGTGAAGACAGGCATGTCTGAATTGTCATGGACTCACAAAGTATAACGAGAAAGGTGAAGACAGGCATGTCTGATTGTCACGGACTCACAAGTATAGACGAGAAAAGGTGAAGACGAGGCATGTCTGATGGTC
Source organism: Cepaea nemoralis (assembly GCA_014155875.1). NCBI lineage: Eukaryota > Metazoa > Mollusca > Gastropoda > Stylommatophora > Helicidae > Cepaea > Cepaea nemoralis. The sequence continues at coordinate 71,640 of JACEFZ010005575.1, read as the reverse complement.
ACGGACTCACAAAGTATAACGAGAAAGGTGAAGACAGGGCGTGTCGTAATTGTGCACGGACTCACAAAGTATGACGAGAAAGGTGACGCATGTCTGATTGTCACGGACATCACAAAAGTATAGACGAGAAAGGTGAAGACAGGCATGTCTGATTGTTCACGGACTCACAAGAGTATGACGAGAAAGGTGAAGACAGGCATGTCTGATTGTCATGGACTCACAAAGTATAACGAGAAAGGTGAAGACAGGCATGTCTGATTGTCACGGACTCACAAAGTATGACGAGAAAGGTGAAGACAGGCATGTCTGATTGTCACGGACTCACAAAGTATGACGAGAAAGGTGAAGACAGGCATGTCTGATTGTCACGGACTCACAAAGTATGACGAGAAAGGTGAAGACAGGCATGTCTGATTGTCACGGACTCACAAAGTATAACGAGAAAGGTGAAGACAGGCATGTCTGATTGTCACGGACTCACAAAGTATAACGAGAAAGGTGAAGACAGGCATGTCTGATTGTCCTGATTGTCACGGACTCACAAAGTATAACGAGAAAGGTGAAGACAGGCATGTCTGATTGTCACGGACTCACAAAGTATAACGAGAAAGGTGAAGACAGGCGTGTCGTAATTGTCACGGACTCACAAAGTATAACGAGAAAGGTGAAGACAGGCGTGTCGTAATTGTCACGGACTCACAAAGTATGACGAGAAAGGTGAAGAACAGGCATGTCTGATTGTCACGGACTCACAAAGTATAACGAGAAAGGTGAAGACAGGCATGTCTGATTGTCACGGACTCACAAAGTATAACGAGAAAGGTGAAGACAGGCATGTCTGATTGTCCTGATTGTCACGGACTCACAAAGTATAACGAGAAAGGTGAAGACAGGCATGTCTGATTGTCACGGACTCACAAAGTATAACGAGAAAGGTGAAGACAGGCGTGTCGTAATTGTCACGGACTCACAAAGTATAACGAGAAAGGTGAAGACAGGCGTGTCGTAATTGTCACGGACTCACAAAGTATGACGAGAAAGGTGAAGACAGGCATGTCTGATTGTCACGGACTCACAAAGTATGACGAGAAAGGTGACGCATGTCTGATTGTCACGGACTCACAAAGTATAACGAGAAAGGTGAAGACAGGCATGTCTAATTGTCACGGACTCACAAAGTATGACGAGAAAGGTGAAGACAGGCATGTCTAATTGTCACGGACTCACAAAGTATAACGAGAAAGGTGAAGACAGGCATGTCTAATTGTCACGGACTCACAAAGTATGACGAGAAAGGTGAAGACAGGCATGTCTAATTGTCACGGACTCACAAAGTATGACGAGAAAGGTGAAGACAGGCATGTCTGATTGTCCTGATTGTCACGGACTCACAAAGTATGACGAGAAAGGTGAAGACAGGCATGTCTGATTGTCACGGACTCACAAAGTATAACGAGAAAGGTGAAGACAGGAGTGTCGTAATTGTCACGGACTCCACAAAGTATGACGAGAAGGTGACGCAGTGTCTGATTGTCACGGACTCACAAAGTATGACGAGAAAGAGTGAAGACAGGCATGTCTGATTGTCACGGACTCACAATAGTATGACGAGAAAGGGTGAGACAGGCATGTCTGATTGTCACGGACTCACAAGTATAACGAGAAAGGGTGTAAGACAGCATGTCTGATTGTCACGGACTACACAAAGTATGACGAGAAAAGGTGAAGACAGGCATGTCTGATTGTCACGGACTCACACAAGTAATAACGAGAAAGGTGACGCCATGTCTGAATTGGGTCACGGACTCACAAAGTATTACGACGATAAAGGTGAAGACAGGCAAGGTCATGATTGTCACGGACTCACAAAGTTATAACGAGAAAGGTGAAGACAGGCATGTCTGGATTGTCACGGACTCACAAAGTATGACGAGAAAGTGAATGACATGGCATGTCTGATTGTCACGGAATCACAAAGTAATACGAGAAGAGGTGAAGACAGGCAGTGTCTGAGTTGTCCACGGACTCACAAGAGTATAAACGAGAAAGGTGAAGCACGGCAATGTCTGATTGGTCACGGACTCACAAAGTATAACGAGAAAGGTGAAGGACAGGGCCATGGCCGAGTTGGTCACGGGACTCCACAAAGTAATAACGAGAAAGGTTGAAGACAGGCGATGTCTGATTGTCACGGACATCACAAATGTATGACGAGAAAGGTGAAGACAGGCATGTCTGATTGTCACGGACTCACAAAGTATGACGAGAAAGGTGAAGACAGGCGTGTCGTAATTGTCACGGACTCACAAAGTATAACGAGAAAGGTGAAGACAGGCATGTCTGATTGTCACGGACTCACAAAGTATGACGAGAAAGGTGAAGACAGGCATGTCTGATTGTCACGGACTCACAAAGTATGACGAGAAAGGTGAAGACAGGCATGTCTGATTGTCACGGACTCACAAAGTATGACGAGAAAGGTGAAGACAGGCATGTCTGATTGTCACGGACTCACAAAGTATAACGAGAAAGGTGAAGACAGGCGTGTCGTAATTGTCACGGACTCACAAAGTATAACGAGAAAGGTGAAGACAGGCATGTCTGATTGTCACGGACTCACAAAGTATAACGAGAAAGGTGAAGACAGGCATATCTGATTGTCACGGACTCACAAAGTATAACGAGAAAGATGAAGACAGGCATGTCTGATTGTCACGGACTCACAAAGTATAACGAGAAAGGTGAAGACAGGCATGTCTGATTGTCACGGAGTCACAAAGTATAACGAGAAAGGTGACGCATGTCTGATTGTCACGGACTCACAAAGTATAACGAGAAAGGTGAAGACAGGCATGTCTGATTGTCACGGACTCACAAAGTATAACGAGAAAGGTAAGACAGGCTATGTCCTGATTGTCACGGACTCACAAAGTATAACGAGAAAGGTGAAGACAGGCATGTCTGATTGTCACGGACTCACAAAGTATAACGAGAAAGGTGAAGACAGGCGTGTCGTAATTGTCACGGACTCACAAGTATAACGAGAAAAGGTGAAGACAGGCATGTCTGATTGTCACGGACTCAGCAAAGTAATGACGAGAAAGGTGAAGACAGGCGTGTCGTAATTGTCAGCGGACTCACAAAGTATAACGAGAAAGGTGAAAGACAGGCGTGTCTGATTGTCCTGATTGTCACGGACTCACAAAGTATGACGAGAAAGGTGAAGACAGGCATGTCTGATTGTCCTGATTGTCACGGACTCACAAAGTATGAACGAGAAAGGTGAAGACAGGCATGTCTGATTGTCCTGATTGTCACGGACTCACAAAGTATGACGAGAAAAGGTGAGACAGGCATGTCTGATTGTCCTGATTGTCACGGACTCACAAAGTATAACGAGAAGGTGAAGAACAGGCGTGTCGTAATTGTCACGGGACATCACAAGTATAACGAGAAAGGTGAAGACAGGCGTGTCGTCATTGTCACGGACTCACAAAGTATGACGAGAAAGGTGACGCATGTCTGATTGTCACGGGACTCACAAAGTATGACGAGAAAGGTGAAAGACAGGCATGTCTGATTGTCACGGGACATCACAAGTATAACGAGAAAGGTGAAGACAGGCATGTCTGATTGTCACGGACTTCCACAAAGTATAACGAGAAAGGTGAAGACAGGCATGTCTGATTGTCACGGACTCACAAAGTATGACGAGAAAGGTGAAGACAGGCGTGTCGCTAATTGTCACGGACTCACAAAGTATAACGAGAAAGGTGAAGACAGGCATGTCTGGATTGTCATGGACTCACAAAGTATGGACGAGAAAGGTGAAGACAGGGCATGTCTGATTGTCACGGACTCACAAAGTATGACGAGAAAGGTGAAGACAGGCATGTCTGATTGTCACGGACTCACAAAGGTATAACGAGAAAGGTGAAGACAGGCGTGTCGTATTGTCACGGACTCACAAAGTATGACGAGAAAGGTGACGCATGGTTCTGAATTGTCCCGGACTCACAAGTATAACTAGAAAGGTGAAGACAGGCATGTCTGATTGTCACGGACTCACAAAGTATGAACGAGAAAAGGGTGAAGACAGGCTATTCTGATTGTCACTGGACTCACAAAAGTATAACTGAGAAAGGTGAAGACAGGCATGTCTGATTGTCACGGACTCACAAAGTAATGACGAGAAAGGTGAAGACATGCATGTCTGATTGTCACGGACTCACAAAGTATGAACGAGAAAGGGTGAAGGACAGGCATGTCTGATTGTCACGGACTCACAAAGTATGACGAGAAAAGGTGAAGACAGGCATGTCTGATTGTCCGGACTCACAAAGTATAACGAGAAAGGTGAAGACAGGGCATGTCCTGATTGTCACGGACTCACAAAGTATAACGAGAAAGGTGAAGACAGGCATGTCTGATTGTCCTGATTGTCACGGACTCACAAAGTATAACGAGAAAGGTGAAGACAGGCATGTCTGATTGTCACGGACTCACAAAGTATAACGAGAAAGGTGAAGACGAGGCGTGTCGTAATTGTCACGGACTACACAAAGTATAACGAGAAAGGTGAAGACAGGCGTGTCGTAATTGTCACGGACTCACAAAGTATGACGAGAAAGGTGAAGACAGGCATGTCTGATTGTCACGGACTCACAAAGTATAACGAGAAAGGTGAAGACAGGCATGTCTGATTGTCACGGACTCACAAAGTATAACGAGAAAGGGTGAAGACAGGCATGTCTGATTGTCCTGATTGTCACGGACTCACAAAGTATAACGAGAAGGTGAAGACAGGCTGTCTGAGTGTCACTGGACTCACAAAGTATAAACGAGAAAGGTGAAGACAGGCTGTCGTAGATTGTCACGGACTCACAAAGTATAACGAGAAAGGTGAAGACAGGGCGTGTCGTAATTGTCACGGACTCACAAAGTATGACGAGAAAGGTGAGACAGGCATGTCTGATTGTCACGGACTCACAAAGTATGACGAGAAAGGTGACGCAAATGTCTGATTGTCACGGACTCACAAAGTATAACGAGAAAGGTGAAGACAGGCATGTCTGATTGTCACGGACTCACAAAGTATGACGAGAAAGGTTGACGCATGTCTGATTGTCACGGACTCACAAAGTATGACGAGAAAGGTGAAGACAGGCATGTCTGATTGTCACGGACTCACAAAGTATAACGAGAAAGGTGAAGACAGGCATGTCTGATTGTCACGGACTCACAAAGTATGACGAGAAAGGTGAAGACAGGCATGTCTGATTGTCACGGACTCACAAAGTATGACGAGAAAGGTGGAGGACAGGCATGTCTGATTGTCCTGATTGTCACGGACTCACAAAGTATGACGAGAAAGGTGAAGACAGGCATGTCTGATTGTCCTGATTGTCACGGACTCACAAAGTATGACGAGAAAGGTGAAGACAGGCATGTCTGATTGTCCTGATTGTCAGCGGACTCACAAAGTATGACGAGAAAGGTGAAGACAGGCATGTCTGATTGTCCTGATTGTCACGGACTCACAAAGTATGACGAGAAAGGTGAAGACATGGCATGTCTGATTGTCCTGATTGTCACGGACTCACAAAGTATGACGAGAAAGGTGAAGACAGGCATGTCTGATTGTCATGGACTCACAAAGTATAACGAGAAAGGTGAAGACAGGCATGTCTGATTGTCACGGACTCACAGAAAGTATGACGAGAAAGGTGACGCATGTCTGATTGTCACGGACTCACAAAGTATAACGAGAAAGGTGAAGACAGGCATGTCTGATTGTCACGGACTCACAAAGTATAACGAGAAAGGTGACGCATGTCTGATTGTCACGGACTCACAAAGTATAACGAGAAAGGTGAAGACAGGCATGTCTGATTGTCACGGACTCACAAAGTATAACGAGAAAGGTGAAGACAGGCATGTCTGATTGTCACGGACTCACAAAGTATAACGAGAAAGGTGAAGACAGGCATGTCTGATTGTCACGGACTCACAAAGTATAACGAGAAAGGTGAAGACAGGCGTGTCGTAATTGTCACGGACTCACAAAGTATAACGAGAAAGGTGAAGACAGGCATGTCTGATTGTCACGGACTCACAAAGTATGACGAGAAAGGTGAAGACAGGCGTGTCGTAATTGTCACGGACTCACAAAGTATAACGAGAAAGGTGAAGACAGGCGTGTCTGATTGTCCTGATTGTCACGGACTCACAAAGTATGACGAGAAAGGTGAAGACAGGCATGTCTGATTGTCCTGATTGTCACGGACTCACAAAGTATGACGAGAAAGGTGAAGACAGGCATGTCTGATTGTCCTGATTGTCACGGACTCACAAAGTATGACGAGAAAGGTGAAGACAGGCATGTCTGATTGTCCTGATTGTCACGGACTCACAAAGTATAACGAGAAAGGTGAAGACAGGCGTGTCGTAATTGTCACGGACTCACAAAGTATAACGAGAAAGGTGAAGACAGGCGTGTCGTAATTGTCACGGACTCACAAAGTATGACGAGAAAGGTGACGCATGTCTGATTGTCACGGACTCACAAAGTATGACGAGAAAGGTGAAGACAGGCATGTCTGATTGTCACGGACTCACAAAGTATAACGAGAAAGGTGAAGACAGGCATGTCTGATTGTCACGGACTCACAAAGTATAACGAGAAAGGTGAAGACAGGCATGTCTGATTGTCACGGACTCACAAAGTATGACGAGAAAGGTGAAGACAGGCGTGTCGTAATTGTCACGGACTCACAAAGTATAACGAGAAAGGTGAAGACAGGCATGTCTGATTGTCATGGACTCACAAAGTATAACGAGAAAGGTGAAGACAGGCATGTCTGATTGTCACGGACTCACAAAGTATAACGAGAAAGGTGAAGACAGGCATGTCTGATTGTCACGGACTCACAAAGTATAACGAGAAAGGTGAAGACAGGCGTGTCGTAATTGTCACGGACTCACAAAGTATGACGAGAAAGGTGACGCATGTCTGATTGTCACGGACTCACAAAGTATGACGAGAAAGGTGAAGACAGGCATGTCTGATTGTCACGGACTCACAAAGTATGACGAGAAAGGTGAAGACAGGCATGTCTGATTGTCCTGATTGTCACGGACTCACAAAGTATGACGAGAAAGGTGAAGACAGGCATGTCTGATTGTCCTGATTGTCACGGACTCACAAAGTATGACGAGAAAGGTGAAGACAGGCATGTCTGATTGTCCTGATTGTCACGGACTCACAAAGTATGACGAGAAAGGTGAAGACAGGCATGTCTGATTGTCCTGATTGTCACGGACTCACAAAGTATGACGAGAAAGGTGAAGACAGGCATGTCTGATTGTCATGGACTCACAAAGTATAACGAGAAAGGTGAAGACAGGCATGTCTGATTGTCACGGACTCACAAAGTATGACGAGAAAGGTGACGCATGTCTGATTGTCACGGACTCACAAAGTATAACGAGAAAGGTGAAGACAGGCATGTCTGATTGTCACGGACTCACAAAGTATGACGAGAAAGGTGACGCATGTCTGATTGTCACGGACTCACAAAGTATGACGAGAAAGGTGACGCATGTCTGATTGTCACGGACTCACAAAGTATAACGAGAAAGGTGAAGACAGGCATGTCTGATTGTCACGGACTCACAAAGTATAACGAGAAAGGTGAAGACAGGCATGTCTGATTGTCACGGACTCACAAAGTATAACGAGAAAGGTGAAGACAGGCATGTCTGATTGTCACGGACTCACAAAGTATAACGAGAAAGGTGAAGACAGGCATGTCTGATTGTCACGGACTCACAAAGTATAACGAGAAAGGTGAAGACAGGCATGTCTGATTGTCACGGACTCACAAAGTATAACGAGAAAGGTGAAGACAGGCATGTCTGATTGTCACGGACTCACAAAGTATAACGAGAAAGGTGAAGACAGGCATGTCTGATTGTCACGGACTCACAAAGTATAACGAGAAAGGTGAAGACAGGCATGTCTGATTGTCACGGACTCACAAAGTATAACGAGAAAGGTGAAGACAGGCATGTCTGATTGTAACCGACTCACAAAGTATGACGAGAAAGGTGAAGACAGGCATGTCTGATTGTCACGGACTCACAAAGTATAACGAGAAAGGTGAAGACAGGCGTGTCGTAATTGTCACGGACTCACAAAGTATAACGAGAAAGGTGAAGACAGGCGTGTCGTAATTGTCACGGACTCACAAAGTATGACGAGAAAGGTGAAGACAGGCATGTCTGATTGTCACGGACTCACAAAGTATGACGAGAAAGGTGACGCATGTCTGATTGTCACGGACTCACAAAGTATAACGAGAAAGGTGAAGACAGGCATGTCTGATTGTCACGGACTCACAAAGTATGACGAGAAAGGTGACGCATGTCTGATTGTCACGGACTCACAAAGTATGACGAGAAAGGTGAAGACAGGCATGTCTGATTGTCACGGACTCACAAAGTATAACGAGAAAGGTGAAGACAGGCATGTCTGATTGTCACGGACTCACAAAGTATGACGAGAAAGGTGAAGACAGGCATGTCTGATTGTCACGGACTCACAAAGTATGACGAGAAAGGTGAAGACAGGCATGTCTGATTGTCCTGATTGTCACGGACTCACAAAGTATGACGAGAAAGGTGAAGACAGGCATGTCTGATTGTCCTGATTGTCACGGACTCACAAAGTATGACGAGAAAGGTGAAGACAGGCATGTCTGATTGTCCTGATTGTCACGGACTCACAAAGTATGACGAGAAAGGTGAAGACAGGCATGTCTGATTGTCCTGATTGTCACGGACTCACAAAGTATAACGAGAAAGGTGAAGACAGGCGTGTCGTAATTGTCACGGACTCACAAAGTATAACGAGAAAGGTGAAGACAGGCATGTCTGATTGTCATGGACTCACAAAGTATAACGAGAAAGATGAAGACAGGCACGCTCCGGACAGAGTGGCGGGATTCAATCTCTTGAAGACCTCCTCAGTGGACTCTCATTCATTAGAGCATCTGTTGGATTTCCCTCCAGGACATGCTGGTGTGGTGGGAAACTAGCAGGCAGACAGACTGGCTGGGTCTGTACCACTTTGTGGGGTAGTGGTGCGTGATCAGGCAGATGTGGTCGGGCTCTTTTGAATCGCGAGTATAGTGCAACAGAATAGATAGTTCATCACTGCCTGGAGAGAATGGTGCTGCAGGGAGTGACCAGAGGATCTGACCGACACTCAGGACTCCAAGGAAAGGTCAGACGGACACATAATTAGACTGCTATTGGTACCATTTGTATTGGGCCTCTTCACTGGTTGTTGCAGATGAGTGCGGGGCACGTATAGGAATGTCCTGAGTGCTTTGATGTCAGTTCTTGAATAAACTCAACTACTAAATTGTGAATATTTCTCTACCATATAATTCATCTACACAGATTAGTCTATTGAGTGGTACAATGAGCTTTCATGGCTCAGGACAGGGGAAGAACTGTTATGGAAGACAGTGGAGCTCTAGCAGTGACTACGAGCAGTTTAACCATAGGGGTCATGGCATGGCTGAAGGCACAGTCTTTCATCCAAGCATGTTTTCTCAGCGACTCCATGAATATACTAACGAAGATGATCGAGATGGGCTGGGCCAGAAGGCTTGAATCCCCCTCTGCTGTGTGTCCACCGTGACGAGGTAGAGGGGCTTGTGCGTCCCAATGACCCCAAGAGCTATGCCGACGGTAGCACAGCTACTGGTAGGGCCACCCATGTCGGACAGGTCAAGGGAGAGGGACCAGACGAAGAGACACACAAACCTGCTGCCTTGTAGGTAGACTGGGGACAGTCAAAGGCTAGGGAAAGCACACCAAATACATGCTTGTCGAAATCGGATGTACTGAGCCACAGGCTTGACAAAGCAGTGCAACGTGAAACCTGCTGCCTTGTAGGTAGACTGGGGACAGTCAAAGGCTAGGGAAAGCATCCCGAATAAATGCTTGTCGAAATCGGATGTACTGAGCCACAGGCTTGACAAAGCAGTGCAACGTAACTTAATTCATGATGTCACAAATCAAAATTAATCGATATGGTGCTAATCCCGTGAAGTCCCATCAGGCGGTGATAGTGCCGGGCCCCCTGCCTCGAGGGGGTCCACCCATGACTACTGGTGGTCACCTTCCCCTGTGCTGTGGAGTCAAGGCACAGAGGAGTAGGTTAAGAGCTATTGACCAAATACCCCGGACACTCAACATACTACAGTGGAATGCCGAAGGAGTTTACAAGAAGAAAGACTCCCTAACACAGCGTCTTCATAAAGATAGAATAGATGTGGCATGCATTCAAGAGACACACCTCAACGCCAATCACAAATTCTCAGTCAGAGGATATCAGGCCACACGTTTCGACCGCGAAGGACACAAAGGAGGAGTTCTAATACTTACACGAAATACAATACCTTGCAGCGAAGTATCTGTGATCTCTGACAACCAAACGGAAATTATAGGTGTTGATATAATGATAAAGGACGTGAAAATAAGAATCTACAATCTGTATAGCCCAGCAGATAAGGACCTTACACTCTCAAACATGAAAATAACTGACACAAACTGCATTATTGTCGGAGACTTTAATAGCCGTTCAGAAAGATGGGGATACCCAGATACTGACAAAAGAGGAGATGAATTGGAGGACTGGGAAATAGACTCAAATCTCCATCTACTCAACAAAGCGGATGACACACCGAGCTTCTACTCCAGAAGATGGCTTACCACTTCTACTCCAGACTTAGCTTTCTGCACAGGAGACATCCTCCACAAAATCGATCGCCATGTGCTGGACCAATTAGCAGGTAGTGACCACAGACCAATCAAGCTTGAAATGAATATGGAGTATGTTCCACATGAGCAAAAGCCCTTGCCCCGCTGGAATTACAAACGAGCAGATTGGGACAGATTTGCCATACTAACAGACAAATATTGTGAAAACATAAATACACGATATGGCAACATAAAGCAATGGTGGAAAGTCTAAACAGAGCGATAATACAGGCAGCCACTGAGTCCATTCCAAGAGGAGCGAGGAAAAATTACAAACCATACTGGACTGAAGAACTACAAAGTTTGGAGGACAAAGTTGAAGATGCCAGGAAGACAGCAGAGAGAGAACAAACAATTGAAGCAAACATCTCTCTCAAAGCCATCTCAGCAAAATATAAAAGAACAGTAAATCAAACAACAAGAGATTGTTGGAGGGAAAAAACAGAAAACCTGAATTTTGACAGGGATGGAAACAAACTATGGAAACTAGTGAAAGCCATGAACAATGAAGGACCTAGAAACAAACAAATAACAATTAAACAAGGAAATGCCTTGCTTACAGGCAAAAAGGCTGCAAATGCACTAATGGAACACTATGCAAATGCAAACCACATTGATATTACAACCGAACAGAAGAAAGCAATCAAAGACAAACAGATACATCATAGAAATACAGAGACAGCAGCAGAATATATGATGGCAAATCTAACAATGGAAGAAATGGAACAGGCAATGAATACCCTAAAAAAGAAGAAATCACCAGGAAAGGATGGAATCACAAATGAAATGCTAATAGGACTAGGCACCAAGGCAAAGAAGAAACTACTAGCAGTCCTAAATAACAGCTGGAAGAGAGGAATAGTCCCACAGGCATGGAAGGAAGCTATACTAATACCAGTCCCAAAGAAAGGAAAAGACCTGGAAGAACCAAATGGCTATCGACCTATCAGTCTACTTAGCTGTGTAGGAAAATTAATGGAACGCATTATCAATGGCAGGCTAACATGGCATCTGGAAGAAAACAAACTCTTAACACCACACCAAGCAGGATTCAGAAAATACAGATCCACTGAAGATCAAATAACCTATATAGCTCAGGAAATAGAGGATGCCTTCCAAGAGAAAAAGCACACACTAGCAGTCTGGATAGATTTAGAAAAAGCATTTGATAAAGTATGGAAGGAAGGACTGAAAGTAAAACTGCAAAACATGCATGTTTGTGGAAAAATGTATAAATGGATCAGCCACTACCTTGAGAACAGAACTGCCAGGACAAAAGTACAAGGACAAACAAGCAAAATGATGCTGCTGGAGCAAGGTGTCCCCCAAGGAGGAGTTCTTTCACCAACATTATTCCTAGCATATATAAATGACATCACAGAAAATTTTCCAGCCAGAGTACACACATCCTCCTTTGCAGATGACCTAGCCATATGGACATCTGAAGAATATATTAGTACAGCTAACAGCAGAATACAGCAAGCCTTATTAGCGCTAGAGGACTGGTCAAAATCATGGCTAGTGAAGATAAGTGAGGAGAAAACAACATGCACAGTGTTCTCCCTCTCAAATAAAACTCAGCAACCTAAGCTGGTATTGAATGGAAAAATATTGCGCCATGAAGAAAATCCAAACTATCTAGGAGTCACCTTTGATCGTCGCCTGACATGGAAGACACAGGTTGAGAAAAATCGAACAAGAGCAAGGCAGAGAATGGCAATCATGAAAAAGCTTGCTGGTACAACGTGGGGAGCAGATGAGAAAGTTCTCAAGAAGTTATATACTGGACGGGTGAGGCCAGTACTGGAATATGGCATTGCAGCTTGGGCAACAGCAGCTAAGTCAAACTTTAACAAAATAAGTAGAGTCCAAAACCAAGGAATGCGAATCATAACTGGAAGCCTGAAGACAACGCCTATTAATGAACTAGAAAAGATCACTTGTTTACAACCAATGCAGGATAGAAGAGATAGCAGAGCCCAGCAACAAGCAGAAAAATTTAGAAGATTGACAGACCACCCTATGTACAACAGATTTAATGGTTTTGGAAAGGGAAGACTGAAGCGTAGCAACTTTGTAGAAACTGCAAAACGAAGGATTAGGGCAGATCCTATACTTAACATATCAACAGTCAAGCCCATACACAATGCACACAAGTTCCCAGCTTGGAGACAGCAGCAACTGCCTGAGATGATAGAAAACATTCCTGGTATTGAGAAAAAGAACACTCAGCATGAAACCGAAAGAAGAGAAATAACCCTAAACTACATAAAAGAACATTACCCAAGCAGGAATTGGACCCATGCATATACAGATGGATCAGCCAAAAATTCAATAGAGAATGGAGGAGGAGGAATTCTCCTAAATTTAAAAAATGGAGTGAAAAAAACACATTCAATGGCAACTGGAAAATTTTCAAGTAGCTTCAAAGCGGAGGTAGAGGCTTTGAAAACTGCAGCAGAAATGCTCCTGATGGAGGAAAATAAAGAGAAGCAAATAGCTATCTTCACAGATGCAAAGTCAGCTGTCTCAATACTGAAGAGCAATAACAGCACAGAACTAACTGACCTAAGAGCAGCACTCCATTTTCTATGCCAGAAATCCAAAAAAGTTGTAATACAGTGGATCCCATCACATTGCAGTATACCTGGAAACGAAGAGGCTGACAGACTGGCAAAAGAGGGCGGACGACTACCACAGCCTGGCATAGACATAACCTATAATGAGGCAAAGAGGTTGATAAAAAGCACTTATAGAACCAAATGGGAATCTGAGCATCCAGGCCATCAGAAGGATGATGCATATTACAAACTCGACTGAAGAGAACAAGTAGCAATCTTCAGACTCCGCACAGGACATAACAGGCTGAAATACCACTTGTTCAATAAACTAAAGATAGGAGATACCGATGAATGTAATTGTAGAACTGGAAAAATGACAGCAAAACATTTACTGCAGGATTGCCCAACGTATGCAGAACAGAGAAAGATATTTTGGCCCACACCTGCTTCATTTGAGGACAAGCTCTATGGAGATATCAACAAGCTCAAGTTGACCGCAGCTTACTTTAACTACATACAGGTTGACATTTAAAGGTGCATGAAGACCCAGAGGCATGAAATGGAATATTGCTTGGATAGCAAATCCATTATGTGGAAAGTCCAAATCGAAAGCTCGCTGTGTGGGCTTCATAAAAGGTGGAAAAGTGTCCTAGTGGCACGAAATGGAATATTGCTTGGATAGCAAATCCATTACGTGGAAAGTCCGAATCAAAAGCCCATTGTATGGGCTTCATAAAAGGTGGAAAAGTGTCCTAGTGGCATGAAATGGAATATTGCTTGGATAGCAAATCCATTACGTGGAAAGTCCGAATCTAAAGCCCACTGTGTGGACTTCATAAAAGGTGGAAAAGTGTCCTAGTGGCACGAAATGGAATATTGCTTGGATAGCAAATCCATTACATGGAAAGTCCGAATCGAAAGCTCACTGTGTGGATGTCATCTGCAGACTGCATACTTCTGGTTTCCGGAAGAACAGCCTATGGTGAACGGAAGGCCCAATATACGGAAGTGAGGCTAAGCAGCCATGTGCAGGACGTGACGATTCCTTGGGTGAGCCCAGTACCAGAGCGCTATGTATCGGCTCTGCAAGTATGGAAGCCTCCTTGGATGGCGGGGAATGCCCATGGTCTGCCCCTGCCTTCCCTTGAGGGCTGACCAGGATCTTTGGCTGTTCTATATGGACCAGCTGGGATGGGGGATAACACCACAACAGTGAGAGTCAAACGTCCTAAGAAACCCCCGGGAAGGTTAACCCGGTCAACAAATGCCCGCAGAAGTCGGATGTGTCGGCCTAACGGCGCAAGAACGCAGCTCTGCTGTAAACAGGCACAACGCAATCACATCCGAAAAAAAACTCCGGATGAACGAAGAAGAAGAAGAAGAAGGCTTGAATCTCTAGGTCAAGGCTGACCAACAACTGTTTAATTTTTGTGCCAGGGCATGCAGGTGTAAGGTAGGACAAGTAAACAACTCCAGGGATGGATGACATTCTACAAACCTGACCACCACCATGAAGGTAGGACAAGTAGATGACTCCAGGGATGGATGTCATTCTACAAACATGAACACTATCATGAAGGTAGGACAAGTAAATGACTTTAGGCATGGATGACATTCTACAGCCCTGAACAAACTGCAATAGCATCAAGTTAAACTGGGTCAGGTTAGACAAGAGTGCCATGCTGGAAACCAAAGAAGATTACATGTGGAGTGAGATACTGGGGAGAGGATCTGAGCACTTAAGGAATAATAGGTCTTTGTGCAAAGAGGATGATTTGTTGGCTAACCAACTAATACACACAGTGGGAGATCAGCATGGCTGAATGGATAAGAACGTGCATTCTTAAACCTCTGGCGTGCTGGTGCCGAGGCAATGGGTTCAACCCCTACAGTGAAAAGTTGGACTAAAATGTTGACTTCTCGTCCTTAACTTGGGGATGTAAATTACAAGTACCTTTGAAGTCGGAATGGGTAATCACGAAAGCTAATCCACATGCAAAATTCAGTCCTCAGTCATGTGCTACTATGCGAGCGAGAACAAACAATAAAAAAATAAAGTACACACAGTATATCATGAAGAAAAAACACTCAGTTTATTGACATTTCATACTTTAATGTCATTAGTTTAAACAAGCAACAAGCACTGCCTGGACTTCAAGTGAGAACAGTAAATGAAATAATTGCAAATGTATTAGTTTAGTTTAGTCGATGGATCAACACCACAGCACACGGGTGTAACCCATAAGTGCTCCGTTCTTCTCTTAACTCAAACCTGAGTTTGGAGAATCTCAGCTCAGTGCATGCCGTAGCACCGGCGAGGACCTTGAAATATCTTGGGTAGATTTTTAACTTGAAATTTTGCCTGGGCAGCGCCGTTAAGCTACTCTTTTTCGATTTCCAACTGCCAAGGGATTTTTTATGTGTGCAACAATACACACGGGCGTCCGATCTCACTACCCAGAGACCAGGGGAAATTTAATACTAGAAGTCCACGTGAAAAAATCCCAGTCCACACAGGGGCTTGAACCCGGGACCTCCAGCACTCGAGGCAGACACCATACCTCGAGACCACACAGATCCCTTGTAAAATGTATTTCTGTATACAAACAACTGGAAATGAAATATGTGTGCCAGATAAATCAAAATCCTCTCACACATAAGGCGTACGTCCTTGATTCTGGTCAGGCTTGCCGGTTGTTGCTATCATCATCAACATAACGTAACATGCCCTGGAAGAATGATGCTAGTATCTCATCAAAGCCAACAAGTTTCCCTTTGTCACCATCAAGTTTCCCTTTGTCACCAACAGGTTTCCCTTTGTCACCATCAAGTTTCCCTTTGTCACCAACAGGTTTCCCTTTGTCACCATCAAGTTCCCCTTTGTCACCATCAAGTTTCCCTCTGTCACCAACAAGTTTCCCTTTGTCACCAACAAGTTTCCATTTGTCACCAACAAGTTTCCCTTTGTCACCAACAAGTTTCCCTTTGTCACCAACAAGTTTCCCTTTGTCACCAACAAGTTCCCCTTTGTCACCAACAAGTTTCCCTTTGTCACCAACAAGTTTCCCTTTGTCACAGACAAGTTTCCCTTTGTCACCAACAAGTTCCCCTTTGCCACCAACAAGTTCCCCTTTGTCACCAACGAGTTTCCCTTTGTCACCAACAAGTTTCCCTTTGTCACCAACAAGTTTCCTTTTGTCACAGACAAGTTTCCCTTTGTCACCAACAAGTTTCCTTTGTCACCAGCAAGTTTCCCTTTGTCACCATCAAGTTTCCTTTTGTCACAGACAAGTTTCCCTTTGTCACCAACAGGTTTCCCTTTGTCACCATCAAGTTTCCCTTTGTCACCAACAGGTTTCCCTTTGTCACCATCAAGTTTCCCTTTGTCACAGACAAGTTTCCCTTTGTCCCCAACTGATCAGAAAGATGCGTTCTTAATTTTTTGGCCACATTATGGGAAGACAAAAAACTGGAACATGTGACAACTGGAAAGATTTGTGGAAAAAGAGATAGAGGAAGACAGCGAGAGAAAATTATTGAGTCTCGTGTTTTAGTACGGAAGGGAGTCAACTCACGAAGTGACCCATGCCGTCAGTGAATGAAATTTGTGGAGAGGCATGATCGCCCAGAAGGCACTGGATGATGATGATTCTTTGCCAGTTCCCCAGCCTCATGAATCTTCATGCCCAAGGTGTCTGCAGTGTCTTGTATGTGTCTTCGTGGAGCACTTTAAGTCTGTATTTGTAAGATCTTTGTGTCTGTATTTGTGGAGGTCTCTATGTCTGTCTTTGTGACACAGACAGAGATCTAGATGAATATAATCCAATCTATTCTTTGAAGGAAAATGTTCAGGCCCCGTTCAACTATCTGTCTATAGATGTGTTATACGAGTGGGCTTCAAGTAAAAACCTTAAAAGTGTGATAGAAATTACAATAACCATACCATTGTCTTGTAACCAGTCAATACTGTTGTTAACGATGTCACAAGTGTTAATAACATGACATCAAAGTGCAGACAAACACTATGTCATCATAAGGACAGTTTAAAGATGGCCACCCCACTTTTGACATGGACCAAAAATAAGCAGCATTCTGTTATTAATTTTTTGAACAGTGAAGTCGTGAAACCTATAGAAATTCATTGGCAAATGAAGGTCCAGTATGGTGGTGCATGCCTGTTAGTCCAGCAAGTGTATGAATGGAGGAGGTTCCAAAACAGTGTGACTTCTGGGACAGACTCTTCACCATCGAGTCAAACACGCAGAGTGGTAACCCAAGGTAGATTTTTCTGCAGGAATCCAAGCACTTTATTGGTGCTGGAGGACTTGCATAGAACACAGTGGTGACTACATAAACAAATGATACATTTGTTCTGTACTTTTTCCATGACAAAGGGGTTATGGCGTATTTGAAACACAGCTGTGGGCAATTTGGCAGCAGGCCACCTTACATTGGCTTTTTATGAAATGAAACGGTGCCGGTCATTCATAAAGCAATGACAAATTACTGAACGTAAACTTGCCCAGGAATCACAAACAGCAAAAAAAAATGCTGGGGTTGACTGCTACAACCTGTAAAGGATATGCAACATATATTAATATATTCATATGAAGCCAACTCGTAACTGAGGCCTGTATTGTGCTTTAATTTAGCCTGTGGTTGCAGATGTACTGTTGCTTATTTTGCCTTCTGTGCAAAAATATGAACAGAAGTAGTAAGATGATTTGAAATTTTGAACATCTCACCTTGCAGGTAGGGGATCTAAAATACCAAGAGGGATGCAAGTTCAAAGGTTAAATATCAGCCAGATTATTTTTTCCCTTGTGTTTCTTCTTGTGCCTGTGTAGAGTGTCGCCCCTGGCAAACGTCAGACAGCACATATCACATTGAAAAGGTTTCTCTCCTGTGTGAACTTGTTTGTGAGACTGCAGCTGCCCATTCTGAACAAACTTAGCTCCGCATTCATCACACGTGTATGGCTTCTCTCCCGTATGAATTCTCTTGTGAGGAATAAGATCACTACTCTGTGCAAACATAGCACCGCAGATATCACACTCGTATGGTCTCTCTCCAGTATGTGTCCGTCGATGCGACTGCAGGTGGCTGTTCCTTGTAAACCTTACATCACAGACATCACATTTAAAAGGTTTATCACCTACGTGTATTCGTTTGTGTGCTTTTAGGTCATTGTTTTGTGTAAAACATGCACCACATATGTCACATCTGTACGGCTTTTCACCTGTATGCTTACGTATGTGCCTATTCCGGTTCCTCTCATCAGAAAATGCAGTACCACAAAAATCACACTTGTAAGGCTTCTCTCCAGTATGTATTCTCTTGTGTCTGGCAAGACTCCCAGTTTCTGCAAAAGATGCACCACAAATGCCACAAACGTATGGTTTTTCCCCAGTATGTGTTCGTATGTGAACTTGTAAATTTCTATTCTGAGTAAACCTATCACCACATATATCACACTTGTATGGTTTTTCTCCAGTATGCACTCTCATATGTCTATTCAGAATATTCCTCTCAAAAAATCCCATTCCACACACATCGCATTTATATGGCTTCTCTGCATTATGTATTTTTTTGTGTCTCTTCAGATTTTTGGCCACACCAACTGCAGCCCCACAAATGTCACATTTATATAGCTTTTCGTCACAGTGAACTTTCTTGAATTCTGCAATGTCACTTTGTAATTGAGATCCTGTATCCATCTTGTTTAGTTGGCTAATCGTCTTTTGAGAAAGATGGACAGAATTGTATGGTTGGTCAATCATCTCTTGAGGAAGATGGACAGAACTGTATGGTTGGCCAATCATCTCTTGAGGAAGATGGACAGAATTGGATGGTTGGCTAATCATCTCTTGAGGAAAATGGACAGAACTGTATGGCTGGCCAATCGTCTCTTGAAGGAGATGAACAGAATTGTTTGGTTGGCCAACTGTCTCTTGAGAAAGATGAACAAAATTATATGGTTGGCTGTTCTGGTAATTTTCAACAATCTCATTATCCAAAACAATATCAACCGGGGCCTTGATATCATTTACAGAAGCGTCTTTACAAACACCAACAGAATCAACACATGGCTCATCCTGAGATAATCTAGCAAGTGAATTATCACCATCAGCAATAATTCCCGTAACAACAACATTCAGTTCCTCCTGTGGCATTTTCCCCACGCCCTTGTTGTTTACGTCACCTATCATGCCAGTTAAACATTCACTCCCTGCTTGCCATTCTCTGGACTGTTTGCTGTGCATCATTTGTTTATGTATTTGTAAACATTCCACTTCGGAAAAGAGTAGGTAACACACAGAGCAGGTATACATTCCTGAAAAAAAAAATTTAAAAAGTTTTAACATTTATAATTGTCACATTTTAACACAAGTGAATATAAGATAGCATTTAATGCTTTTTTGCATTGGCTGGAGGGAAGGTTCTTCACAGAGATAATCCATCCATCATGTGCCATGCCAGAAAGCGTGGGCGGTCATGACTCGCCATTTCACTCGATCACCAGAGTTCCAGTCTCTGCCATGCCATGTGGCCAAGTCATCCAGGTATTTACTTCTCAGTCTTCCCCTTGATCTGTTCTCCTTCGATCTTGCCAGTTATCACCAAGTTCTCCAATTCATTTATTCTCATAACATGTCCAAAAATTTTGACTGTCTACGTCTAATTTCTCTAATCAATTTACGATTTTCATTTGTCTCCTGTAGTACTTGGTCATTTGTTTTTCTGTCTTTCCATTAAAATTCTTTGCATTCTCCTCAGAAACCACATTTCTACAGCCATCAGATGTTTCTCAGCTTGACTGCTCATTGTCCAAGTTTCACATCCATACAAAAGTACAGGCTCTCTGTAGCACCTCAACACTCTCTTTCTCGTTTCAGTTGACATCTTTTTATTGATCAGTATGTTTTTCATCTTGCTAAAGGCTACTTTCGCCATGGCGATTCTTGTTCTAATCTCTTCAAGGCATCTCCCATCAGATGTTATGACTGTTCCAAGATAATTGTACCGATTCACTTGTTGAAGAATATTCCCATTTACTTGTATATTACATTGTGGTATTTCTTTCTTCCTAGTGACGACCATAATCTGTGTCTTTTTACAATTTAATTCTAACCCCAGTTGTTCACTGTGTGCAACAACCGCATCTACTAATTGTTGCAGATCCTGCTCATTGTCTGCAATCAATACTGTATCATCTGCATATCTAATGTTATTGATGTTTCGTCCTCCAATGATGATTCCATTTATATCTTCTACATTTCTGAAAATATTTTCACTGTATAGGGAAAAAAGATCTGGAGACATTACACATCCCTGTCTCACACCTCTCTTAATAGGCTGATATTGTCCCTACTTCATTATCAATCCTTATGGCAGCTTGTTGTTTCCAATATATGTTTTTAATAAGTCTAATGTCTTTCCCATCAATTTGTAGGTCTGCAAGCATATCTACCATGTTGACATGTCTTACTCTATCGAAAGCCTTTGTGTAGTCAATAAAGCAAAGATGTATATCTTTGTTTACTTCTATAGAACGTTCAATAACTGATCGCAGCATATACACAGCATTTACTGTACCCTTTCCTTCTACAAACCCACATTGTTCTTCCCTTATTTCAGGTTGTATTTTCTTTCTCACTCTTTGCATGATAATTCGTAGCAAAATCTTCGTGATGTGACTCATTATACTAATTGTTCTATATTGATCACATTCCAAGGCTCCTGATTTCATTGGGATTGCAATAAATACACAATTACATAATTCAGGAGGTATATCTCCGGTATCATATAATGTGTTCAGCAGTCTGGTGACTTGATCTATTCCATATTTGTCTAAAGCTTTAATCATCTCTGTTGTGATGTTATCTGAACCGGAGGTCTTGCCAGCTTTCATATGTTTAAGAACATTCCGAACCTCCATCTTCAAAATTGGTGGTCTTTCATTATTAAATCTAATATTATACTGTTCATCTCTGTTATCATTATAAAGGTTTTTCACATAATCTGACCATTCATGTAGAATCTGATGTAGAATCACAGAGATAATGCACTGGTTTAACTGAATGTGTGCTAGTAAAATAAAGATAATGTCCTGTTTAAATTGAATTTTTGGTAGCTATATAGAGATAATATACTGTTTTAATTAGTTAGTTAATTAGTCACGGCAACGGGTTGTCCCCATATTGCTCTGTTCCTGTGCCAGTGAATATCACACAAAATGCTCCCCACTGACCCATGTGAAGAATGGGATAGACAGTAGTCTCGATAAGCCAACAGCCCGCACAGGTACACTGTGCATAATGCCGCCACCAGAATGCCAACACAAAAGTCCACGAAAAATACAGTTCATCGTCGATGGAAACAGCAGTTACCAGAAAGACTTCATTGACCCGGGTTTTTATCCCACATGGCTCGGTCTCTTTCCTTAGGGGAACCCACTGAAAGTGCCGCACAAAGCACGAACTCTGTAGCTACAGCGCCGACTCCCAGGAGTCTCCTGAAAAAAGTACTCGTGAACAGAAAAGGCAAACCAGTCAATCCAGCAACTAGCCGGCCGCCATCGTTCCGAACACGCAGTTCACGCTAAAATCAACTGCAGACCGATGCAAAAGCATTCCACGTGAAATTCACAGCTCACAGTGTCGCGCCACGCACTCACTCAGTAGCAGGGCGACGGAACCATAGCCTCCTTAGTTGCCTCTTACAACATGCGTGGTAAGCAACAGTGATACTATTGTATACTATACTGTTTAAATTGATTGTGTGGTAGTTAAATAGAGATAAAAACTGTTTAAATTGATTGTGTGGTAGTTAAACAGAGATAATATACTATTTAACTTTATTGTGTGGTAGTTAAGTAGGGATACAGATCTGTTTATATTGAATGCATGGAGTTTATAAGAAAGCACAAACTATAATATGATATATAAATAACACAGGTGACAAAATCTATAAGGTCAAGGTTTAAAATAGCTAGCCTATGCAATGATGTTGGATGGAGGATGTGACACATAAATGCATTTCTTCCACTTCTAGTCCATGCTGTGTGGCATGATGAGCATGTCTGTCCGCAGCCTTCTGTCTCGTGTACTGCCAATCTTCTTATAGTCCATGCCGTGTGGCATGATGAGCATGTCTGTCCGCAGCCTTCTGTCTCGTGTACTGCTAATCTTCTTATAGTCCATGCCGTGTGGCGTTGGTGAGCATGTCTGTCCGCAGCCTTCTGTCTCATGTACTGCTAATCTTCTTATAGTCCATGCCGTGTGGCGTTGGTGAGCATGTCTGTCCGCAGCCTTCTGTCTCGTGTACTGCTAATCTTCTTATAGTCCATATTGTGTGGCGTTGGTGATCATGTCTGTCCACAGTCTTCCATTTCGTGTGCTACCTATCATCTTATAGTTCATGTTGTGTGGCATTGGTGATCATGTCTGTCCACAGCTTCTATCTCATGGACTACCAATCTTCTTATAATGCATGTTGTGTGGCGTTGGTGATCATGTCTATCCACAGCCTTCTGTCTCGTGTACTACCGATCTTCTTTTAGTCCATGTCATATGGCATTGGTGATCATGTCTTTCCACAGCCTTCTGTCTCTTGTGAGGAATAAGATCACTACTCTGTGCAAACATAGCACCACAGATATCACACTCGTGTGGTCTCTCTCCAGTATGTGTCTGTCGATGTGACTGCAGGTGGCTGTTCCTTGTAAACCTTACATCACAGACATCACATTTAAAAGGTTTATCACCTATGTGTATTCGTTTTTGTGCTTTTAGGTCATTGTTTTGTGTAAAACATGCACCACATATGTCACATCTGTACGGCGATCATGTCTGTCCACAACCTTCTGTCTCATGTTCTGTCATTCCTCTTATAGTCCGTGTTGTGTGGCTATGGTTGTCATGTCTCTCCACAGCCTTCTGTGTCATGTACTGCCTGTTATTTCTGCTACAGATGTTTCTCCTTGTCAACAAGCATAACTGTCCAGCATCTTATCTCTTGGTCTCCTCTTGTCTCTCCTACCCTCCAACTTTCTTATTGTCACAATGAACTCCACAGAGTCAGCAAATGAACTGATACATGCCGTCAGAGATTGCAAGATGTGGAGAAGTATGATCGCCCACGTCAGCCAGCAGGGCACCAATTCACGAGCTGACGCTTCTATGCCATGACACAACTCTGTCAAGAATTGCTCATGCTGTCTACCACTATTTTTCTTTCTAACTGTCATAGTATGTTCTAGTTTTGTTTTCTCATAATGTGGCCAAAAGAAGATAAATACTTCTGCCTGATATTTATGATAAAAATTCTCTTCTCAACAAACTGGATTTTCTCCAATGATAAAAATTCCCTTCTCAGCAATTTGGATCTTCACTAATGATAAAAATTATCTTCTCAACAAACTGGATCTTCTCTAATGATAAACATTCTCTTCTCAACAAACTGAATCTTTGCTAATGTTGAAATTGCAAGGCTGATTTGTCTCATCCGGTTTTTGTATGTATTTTACTTATATTCCTGTTTGCCTATGTTGACTTTCTCCATTCTTCTATCGATTGGCCTGAATGTTTCCTCTGTGATACATTATTTACTTCAATAATATTGACAATACATCCATGTTGACTGATGATGAGTTACTCTTTTAGGCGAATTTGCCTAGAGGAAGAAGGGGAACTTCCACAACTATATGAATAGGGAGACTTTATTCATAGTCAAATTGTGAATAAAGCTGTTTTATTCATAATCAAATTGTGAATAAAGCTCAGTTTTATTTGCAATCGAATTGCAGGAATTAACAAACATGTCACAGCAGCCGCTTACCAGTCAATTTTAGTTTGAACCAGTAAGAAAGTGGTTAATTTGGGGCGATATTTCATTTGGTAAATAAAATTCACGTTAAACATAGACATCTACTGAATCCATCGATTCCGACACTCGATCACTCCGTCGCTGCCTGGGGGCTGCGACCCCCTCCCCGGCAGCTTCCGCAGATCCATAGAGCACACATTATTCACAAGCTTCGAGTTTCTCAGTTTTATATGTTATTTCATAATGTTTAATATTTTTTATTAAAAAGTCGCTTTCACCTAAGTAATTTCTGAAAAATGAAAAAAAAAATATTGCCTCCTGCGGGCAATCAAACCTCGAACTCCCACGCGACAGGCGGAGACACTTACCACTATGTTACTGAGGACACGTTACTAGCTCAACAAATATTTATAATAAAGTCACACACATGTACGTCATGTGACCAGCTGGGGTTTCTGGGGCCGGGAATAATCCCGTGACCAGCCAGGACAGTTGACTATGAATAAAACCGAGCTTTATTCAAACTTCGACTATGAATAAAACTGAGCTTTATTCACAATTCGACTATGAATAGTCACTTTGATATGAATATGTGTAAGCCAATACACTGACTGTGAGCTGTAGAACAAGCAGCTTGTGATGCCATCACCTCGGAAGAGACACAAAGACACATGAAATTCATAAACTAAAATAAAATAGCTACCTAACACTTACTTACTGAGTAAGTTGTGAATCATCAGTGACAGTCAGTGATTTCACAGTGATTCCACATTTCATTTACTTTTAGATAACAACCCATCTTTTAAACAGACTCATATACTTATTCTACTATTTGATTGATCATCTTTGCCATAAACAATCACTACCATCAACTTCGGCAGACACTATCGCTAATTATTAGTACATGCCACGTACTGTGTGCAGAAATTGTTGTGGCCACACAATCTTGTCAATCGCTCTTTCCTCCCTCGATCAGTCCTCGGCCATGGATGTAGCGGGTGTTTATTGATAATTATTTGCTTTCAAACAATGAAGCTGTGGACACTTGTTTAAAATTAACCTCTTACTTTTTTTCTAGCTTATTTCTTGTTATTACATATATGAAAAAACAAACTTCGTAACGACACGTGCAAACTATACTGTTATGTTTACAATTTTGGGGGAACATAATAAACTTTAAAGGCAGCTCATTTGTAATGTATCACGTGGTGTATTAAAACATAAATACTGGATCAGCTGTATTTCTCTTCATACGTTTGCAGTCCATCCATTGGCACCTTGCCGTCTTGACAGACGATAGTTTGTGCTTTAAAAAGGCATAATAATTACTACGCCAACTGACAAGGACTTATAACCCGTAACAGTTGCCTCTCGCTTTGATTCCGAGACCAGTTAAGACCAGGGATGGAGTTATTGCCTCTCCATAGCACAAAGCCTGGGCTAAAATATAGAGATCATGTGTTGCTCATGCAGCATGATCCCTCTCTCGGCCCGCCTAGTTCACTCCAGAGGAAAGGTGACACCCCTACATCTGGAACAAGACAAGCTGCAGAAGCTGCCGGATCAGCAAAGCAATGCTCTAACTGTCCGCCTGTCGGAGCTTCGATCCTAGACCAGTCGCCAACCAAGGCTTAGGGCCTGGTCTGCCCTGCCATGACAATTTTGTCTTTAGCTTGCATTTCCTCGCACCAGGGTAAGGCTTGTACCCTCCCAATTGCGCTCTTCCGCCCGAAGCCGTTGGCACAATGTGGGGTGTCGGGTTTGGTAAGCGTCGCCCAACGTTCGGCGCTAACAGAGACCAGGTAGTACCGTCTACTGTTATACGGTAGCTCAGTCATATCTGACTAAGACCTGACTAGGTCGTTTGCAGTCACCAATGTTGTAATTATGTACCATGTCGATAAGCGTGGGCGGTCACGTTTCGCCATTTTACACGATCACTAATAATGTAATGTCGTGGATCAGCTCTCTACCATGTCATGTAGCCAAGCCATCCAAATATTTACTTCTCTGCCTTCCCGTTGTTCTTTCCCCCCTCATTCTTGCCAGTTGCCACCAGTTCTCTATTTAATTTCTTCCCATAGTTAGTTAGTCTTTCCTCTTGAGCCTAAGGCGGCGCATAGGGCAGAAGTCCTGACTCTCCATGCTTGGCGGTTCGCTGCTACCTGTTGTAGATCTTGGATATTTACTTGGCCATTGAATGAGCCTTCTCTAATGATGGTTCTACGCAGGGTCTCTCTTGGTCTTCCCCGTTTTCTTTTCCGTTTTCTTACCCTATTTCTTCCCATAACGTGTCCAAAAAAAAAAAAAAAAAAAAATTGGACTGTTTAAGTGACGCTACGTCTATTCTCTGATCTGTTTACGGTTTTCGTCTGCTTCTTGTAGGACTTGCTCGTTGGTTTTTCTGCCTGTCCATGGT
>JACEFZ010005575.1:10000-42500 GCA_014155875.1 Cepaea nemoralis | reverse complement strand
ACAACAAAAAAAAAAAGTTACTTAAAAGAATGTCCTTCCACACACCAGCCATTATTTTTAATGAAAACTGTTTTTTAATCACCTACATGACTGTAGATAACTTCTTTAAGCATGAAAAGATGAGTTACAATGTTATGCATTATGCATTATTTTTATGAAAACTTTGAAAATGCCTTAAAGATTATATCATTATTTATTATAACTATAGACAAAGAGTTTATAAATCTTTGAAAACGATGCAACAATATGACTATAAGGCATACAGCAATGTTATTAAAAGTTATGCCCCTTGAAATAACTTTTCTAGAGTTAAGTCCCCTTGCTATATAGACATAATAATGAAAAATTAAATATTAAATAATATTGAGTAAGTAGCCGATTTTACACTAAATAAATATGACAGTTGGCAGCGGGGAATGAGAGGAAGACGTGCTGAAAATTTCATCTCAATCGGATGGACCGTTCGCGAACGCATAAAGGACAGACATTCAGACATACATTATTTTTATATATATACTAGCTGCCCGGCCCGGCTTCGCCCAGGCTCTGGCGGGATCTATGTATGTATGTATGTATGTATGTATGTATGTATGTATGTATGTATGTATGTATGTATGTATGTATGTATGTATGTATGTATGTATGTATGTATGTATGTATGTATGTATGTATGTATGTATGTATGTATGTATGTATGTATGTATGTATGTATGTATGTATGTATGTATGTATGTATGTATGTATGTATGTATGTATGTATGTATGTATGTATGTATGTATGTATGTATGTATGTATGTATGTATGTATGTATGTATGTATGTATGTATGTATGTATGTATGTATGTATGTATGTATGTATGTATGTATGTATGTATGTATGTATGTATGTATGTATGTATGTATGTATGTATGTATGTATGTATGTATGTATGTATGTATGTATGTATGTATGTATGTATGTATGTATGTATGTATGTATGTATGTATGTATGTATGTATGTATGTATGTATGTATGTATGTATGTATGTATGTATGTATGTATGTATGTATGTATGTATGTATGTATGTATGTATGTATGTATGTATGTATGTATGTATGTATGTATGTATGTATGTATGTATGTATGTATGTATGTATGTATGTATGTATGTATGTATGTATGTATGTATGTATGTATGTATGTATGTATGTATGTATGTATGTATGTATGTATGTATGTATGTATGTATGTATGTATGTATGTATGTATGTATGTATGTATGTATGTATGTATGTATGTATGTATGTATGTATGTATGTATGTATGTATGTATGTATGTATGTATGTATGTATGTATGTATGTATGTATGTATGTATGTATGTATGTATGTATGTATGTATGTATGTATGTATGTATGTATGTATGTATGTATGTATGTATGTATGTATGTATGTATGTATGTATGTATGTATGTATGTATGTATGTATGTATGTATGTATGTATGTATGTATGTATGTATGTATGTATGTATGTATGTATGTATGTATGTATGTATGTATGTATGTATGTATGTATGTATGTATGTATGTATGTATGTATGTATGTATGTATGTATGTATGTATGTATGTATGTATGTATGTATGTATGTATGTATGTATGTATGTATGTATGTATGTATGTATGTATGTATGTATGTATGTATGTATGTATGTATGTATGTATGTATGTATGTATGTATGTATGTATGTATGTATGTATGTATGTATGTATGTATGTATGTATGTATGTATGTATGTATGTATGTATGTATGTATGTATGTATGTATGTATGTATGTATGTATGTATGTATGTATGTATGTATGTATGTATGTATGTATGTATGTATGTATGTATGTATGTATGTATGTATGTATGTATGTATGTATGTATGTATGTATGTATGTATGTATGTATGTATGTATGTATGTATGTATGTATGTATGTATGTATGTATGTATGTATGTATGTATGTATGTATGTATGTATGTATGTATGTATGTATGTATGTATGTATGTATGTATGTATGTATGTATGTATGTATGTATGTATGTATGTATGTATGTATGTATGTATGTATGTATGTATGTATGTATGTATGTATGTATGTATGTATGTATGTATGTATGTATGTATGTATGTATGTATGTATGTATGTATGTATGTATGTATGTATGTATGTATGTATGTATGTATGTATGTATGTATGTATGTATGTATGTATGTATGTATGTATGTATGTATGTATGTATGTATGTATGTATGTATGTATGTATGTATGTATGTATGTATGTATGTATGTATGTATGTATGTATGTATGTATGTATGTATGTATGTATGTATGTATGTATGTATGTATGTATGTATGTATGTATGTATGTATGTATGTATGTATGTATGTATGTATGTATGTATGTATGTATGTATGTATGTATGTATGTATGTATGTATGTATGTATGTATGTATGTATGTATGTATGTATGTATGTATGTATGTATGTATGTATGTATGTATGTATGTATGTATGTATGTATGTATGTATGTATGTATGTATGTATGTATGTATGTATGTATGTATGTATGTATGTATGTATGTATGTATGTATGTATGTATGTATGTATGTATGTATGTATGTATGTATGTATGTATGTATGTATTATGTATGTATGTAGTATGTATTTATGTATGTATGTATGTATGTATGTATGTATGTATGTATGTATGTATGTATGTATGTATGTATGTATGTATGTATGTATGTATGTATGTATGTATGTATGTATGTATGTATGTATGTATGTATGTATGTATGTATGTATGTATGTATGTATGTATGTATGTATGTATGTATGTATGTATGTATGTATGTATGTATGTATGTATGTATGTATGTATGTATGTATGTATGTATGTATGTATGTATGTATGTATGTATGTATGTATGTATGTATGTATGTATGTATGTATGTATGTATGTATGTATGTATGTATGTATGTATGTATGTATGTATGTAGTATGTATGTATGTATGTATGTATGTATGTATGTATGTATGTATGTATGTATGTATGTATGTATGTATGTATGTATGTATGTATGTATGTATGTATGTATGTATGTATGTATGTATGTATGTATGTATGTATGTATGTATGTATGTATGTATGTATGTATGTATGTATGTATGTATGTATGTATGTATGTATGTATGTATGTATGTATGTATGTATGTATGTATGTATGTATGTATGTATGTATGTATGTATGTATGTATGTATGTATGTATGTATGTATGTATGTATGTATGTATGTATGTATGTATGTATGTATGTATGTATGTATGTATGTATGTATGTATGTATGTATGTATGTATGTATGTATGTATGTATGTATGTATGTATGTATGTATGTATGTATGTATGTATGTATGTATGTATGTATGTATGTATGTATGTATGTATGTATGTATGTATGTATGTATGTATGTATGTATGTATGTATGTATGTATGTATGTATGTATGTATGTATGTATGTATGTATGTATGTATGTATGTATGTATGTATGTATGTATGTATGTATGTATGTATGTATGTATGTATGTATGTATGTATGTATGTATGTATGTATGTATGTATGTATGTATGTATGTATGTATGTATGTATGTATGTATGTATGTATGTATGTATGTATGTATGTATGTATGTATGTATGTATGTATGTATGTATGTATGTATGTATGTATGTATGTATGTATGTATGTATGTATGTATGTATGTATGTATGTATGTATGTATGTATGTATGTATGTATGTATGTATGTATGTATGTATGTATGTATGTATGTATGTATGTATGTATGTATGTATGTATGTATGTATGTATGTATGTATGTATGTATGTATGTATGTATGTATGTATGTATGTATGTATGTATGTATGTATGTATGTATGTATGTATGTATGTATGTATGTATGTATGTATGTATGTATGTATGTATGTATGTATGTATGTATGTATGTATGTATGTATGTATGTATGTATGTATGTATGTATGTATGTATGTATGTATGTATGTATGTATGTATGTATGTATGTATGTATGTATGTATGTATGTATGTATGTATGTATGTATGTATGTATGTATGTATGTATGTATGTATGTATGTATGTATGTATGTATGTATGTATGTATGTATGTATGTATGTATGTATGTATGTATGTATGTATGTATGTATGTATGTATGTATGTATGTATGTATGTATGTATGTATGTATGTATGTATGTATGTATGTATGTATGTATGTATGTATGTATGTATGTATGTATGTATGTATGTATGTATGTATGTATGTATGTATGTATGTATGTATGTATGTATGTATGTATGTATGTATGTATGTATGTATGTATGTATGTATGTATGTATGTATGTATGTATGTATGTATGTATGTATGTATGTATGTATGTATGTATGTATGTATGTATGTATGTATGTATGTATGTATGTATGTATGTATGTATGTATGTATGTATGTATGTATGTATGTATGTATGTATGTATGTATGTATGTATGTATGTATGTATGTATGTATGTATGTATGTATGTATGTATGTATGTATGTATGTATGTATGTATGTATGTATGTATGTATGTATGTATGTATGTATGTATGTATGTATGTATGTATGTATGTATGTATGTATGTATGTATGTATGTATGTATGTATGTATGTATGTATGTATGTATGTATGTATGTATGTATGTATGTATGTATGTATGTATGTATGTATGTATGTATGTATGTATGTATGTATGTATGTATGTATGTATGTATGTATGTATGTATGTATGTATGTATGTATGTATGTATGTATGTATGTATGTATGTATGTATGTATGTATGTATGTATGTATGTATGTATGTATGTATGTATCTGTCTGTCTGTCTGTCTGTCTATCTGTCTGTCTGTCTGTCTATCTGCTTGTCTGTCTGCCTGTCTGACCCGGCCCGCTTCGCCCAGACCCTGGCGGGGGATCTATTTATCTATCTGTCTGTCTGTCTGTCTGTCTGTCTGACCCGGCCCGGCTTCGCCAAGCCCCTGGCTGTCTAAAATAAATCCATTATTTGTAATGAACACTGGTGTTAAAAACATAAAAAGATGTGTTAGAAAATTTTCACTATTTAAATAGATGCATTACTTTCATGATAATTATGAAAATGCCTTAAAGATTGTATCATTATTTATTATAACTCATATGCCTGTAAATAACTATAGACAAAGAGTTTATAAATCTTTGGGGGAAAACCCCCCCGCATTTTAACAGTATTTTAACAGGCGTGCTGCGTGTAAGGTATGCATAAAGTATGAACAACACACACAAAATTAACTTAAGAATGTCCTTCCAGACACCATGTGCTCTCTTTCACTAAAATAGAAAATTAGATTTTTAACTAACTATTGCATTTCATCTGAATCTGATAAAGGGCACACACACACAAACAAATATTGTCTACATATATAGTAGAGGATATTGAAATATGGTACAACGTAAATGCTGGGTACTTCAAAGGATAGGCTTCTTCTTTTTTTAGACAAAAAAAACAAAAACAACCTGCATTTTAACAGGCGTGCTGCGTGTAAGGTATGCATAAGGTATGCACACCCACAACATTGAATGAAAAATGTGATGTTGACCAAAAAAAAAACAAAAACAAAATCGAGAATATACCCATTTAATTGTGTACTGACC
Organism: Cepaea nemoralis; assembly: GCA_014155875.1. Taxonomy (NCBI): domain Eukaryota; kingdom Metazoa; phylum Mollusca; class Gastropoda; order Stylommatophora; family Helicidae; genus Cepaea; species Cepaea nemoralis. Next base: position 36,710 of record JACEFZ010005575.1, on the reverse strand, counting down.
TTCTCTCTGCCAAGAAAATGCTTGTTCAAAAACAAATGCTTCGATTACTTCAAAAGTTCCACTCCGAAAAAAGTACAGAAATAAAATTGTGACGTATCTAAAATAAATCCATTATTTTTAATGAACACTGGTTTTAAAAACATAAAAAGATGTGTTAGAAAATTTTCACTATTTAAATAGATGCATTACTTTTATGATAATTATTATGAAAATGCCTTAAAGATTATATCACTATATATTATAACTCATATGCCTGTAAATAACTATAGAAAAGAGTTTATAAATCTGTGAAAACAATGCAAAAATCTATATATAAAATAATAGTGATGTTATTAAAAGTTATGACCCTTGAAATAACTTTTCTTATGTTAAGTCCCCTTGAATATAGCTGCCCAAATATTAGCTGCCCGGCCCGGCTTCGCCCAGGCTCTGGCGGGGATCTATCTATCTATGTATCTATCTATGTATCTATCTATGTATCTATCTATGTATCTATCTATCTATCTATCTATCTATGTGGAGCATCTCACTTAATTCATCGTCAATCAACTCATTTAAACTCAGGGGACGTAACTTAAGATATAACAATTATACTAAAAGTTATATCCCTTTTTGTCATATATTATTATATTTTCTTATGTTCAGTCATGTAATTACAAAATTAAATTTTAGAAAGGTAATAGCTGATAGCTGTAGATAAAACTATCACAGTTGGTTGCACAGGAATGAAAGGAAAACGTGTAGAAAATTTCATCTCAATCGGTTGGACCGTTCGCGAATGAATGAAGGATGGACATACATACATACATACATACATACACACAAAGATTTATATATATATATATATATATATATATATATATATATATATATATATATATATATATATATATATATATATATATATATATATATATATATATAATATCCCGTATATCCCTGTAGGAGAACACAGCTGCGCGAGATTCGGTAGCGGATCGCGTCGCCTTGGGGCATGTGAGCCGGTCGCTGAGAATGCAATGGCAAACTACTGAGCGTGGTCTTGCCAAGACATCAACAACAGCGGTAAAATGCTGGTGTTGACAGCGATGTCCTGTAAATAGGATATGCGAAATACTCGCAACAGTGTAATATAATATTTCTTCTTACAATTTAATTCTTACCCTAGTTTTTCATTGTGTAAAATAATGGCATCTACTAAATGTTGCAGATCTTGTTCAGCTTGAAGGCAAGCGAGCAAGAGGTAGACAACGATACAAGTGGGAAAGTAACATCAAGAGAGGAACGAACATCAATATGACAGAATGGACAGAAAGGGTGAGAGACAGACAGTGAAGGAGGTCCACTGCAGCCAACCTTCATTGTGGAGATGGCACCTGATTGATTGAAGGTCCTGCCTATCAGTTTGTAGATCGGCAAACATCTTCATCATGTCGACATTTCGTACTTTATCGAACGCCTTTAAATAGTCAATAAAGCAGGTTAAGAATAGGACAATCTGATGAAAGGGATTGCGTCCCTCCTGGCAAGCCAGAACCCCTTTGGCCCATGACCTCGGGGTCATGGTTTCCCGGTCTACATCACGGGGAGGTGAGGTTGAATTTGTGTAGTCTGCGGGTAAACGGCAGGCGGATAATTTTCACTGTTCCCCCCTCCCGAGATAGACTAGCCGATTCTACCCTTATTGGATTGCAAACAATTATGTATATTTATCTCCGGCGAAAAGATGAGACAAGCTAAACACAGGCACAGTGTACACACCTTACAATGAAGTCCTAACGGTGAAAAAGAGTGACAATTATCTAACCTCAGAGAATATCAACAAATATATAATATAGAAGTAATAAAATAAATAACACACCTTTACTGGCTGCAGGGCCAGGCGCAACCCAGACTTTTAGACCTCTGAAAACGACTGTTCTTTTTACTGTTTCATCATCCAGTACCTTGCCGGCTGGCGTGGGCGATCATGCCTCTCCACAGATTGCGATCTCCAACGTCATGGATCATGTCGTGTGTTTTGACTCCCTTCCGTGCCATGATACAAGAATTTTCTCACGCTGTCTTCCTCTATCTCTTTTTCCGCACATATTTCTGATTGTTACAACATGGTCCAGGTTTTGTTTTCTCATAATGTGGCCAAAAATGATAACTGCTTCTTTCTGATGTTTGTGATAAGCTGTCGTTACGACTTAGCTTCCCTCAAAATGTTCAGATTGTCATTTTGGCTGTCCAGTTAATTTTCAGCATTCTTCTCTAAAACAAAGCAATGGCACACTCACCATCAAGTGCCATGCCGGCTGGAGTAGGCGTTTATGACTCACCACAGATCTCGGTCTTTGATTTTCTGGATCAACTCTGCTGATGATATTCCTCCATGCCTAATCTCAGTCCATCCAGTATCATCTCTCTTGGTCTGCCTCTGCCTCTCTTCCCCTCGATCTTTCCAGTTGTCACAATGTTCTCCAATACCCTTCTTCTCATTACATTACCAAAATAAAAAGCTGTTTGTCTCTTTCTTATTGTTGTATATAATGTTCTAGTTTCATTAGCCTTTTTCAGGCATTCTTTGTTAGTTACTCTGGCAGTCCAAGGAATTCGCAGCATTCGTCTCAGGAACCACATCTCTGTTGCTTCCAATATCTTCATAATTTGTTCATTTACATTCCAAGATTCACTGCCATACAGCAAAACATGTTCTATATTGCAATCCAGCACTCTCCTTCTTACATTCAATGATAGCGACTTATTGCATAAGATATTCTTCATTTTTCTGAAATGTATCCTTTGATTTCCCTATCTTGCTCTTAATTTCTGTTGTGCATCTTCTATCTGATGTTATAAATGCCGCTAGGTATCTAAAACTATCAACTTGATGAAGAATTTTCCCTTCTATCTCTTTTTCACATTTGAGTGGCACCTTTTTCATTGATATCACCATTGTTACTGTTTTCTTGATATTCAAGGAGAGTCCTTTGTTTGCACTCTCTGTAACTACAATGTTCAGCAATTGTTGTAGATCATTTGCATTATCCGCCATCAATACTGTGTCATCTGCATAGCGTATATTATTTATATTATATCCTCCGATTAGTATTCCTGACTTCTCTTTGATCTCTCCCATTATTACTTCGCTATAGAGGGAGAAGAGATCCAGAGACAAAACACATCCCTGTTCGTACTCCCAGCTTTATTTATTCATAATTTCCTTCTTTATTTCCAATTTCAATTGCCGCTACTTGGTAAACTAATGATCATAAACTTGCTAAGAGATCATAAACAGCAAAAAAAAAAAAAAAAAAAAGAAAGAAAAAGAAAAATGATGGGGTTGACTGCGATGTTGTGAAAGGATATGCAACTTTATTTTCCTCTTCTATAAAACCACATCTCCACGGCTTCCATGGATTTTTGTTGTTGTTGTTGTTGCCTGCTTACTAATTGTCCAGAATTCGCTGCCACATGTTGACATATTACAATTTTATTATATGTGGAGCATAGGAAACTGTGTTCCGACTTGCAAAGTATAGGGTGTATTTTTAATGACTGTGGTGTTTTTGGAAATATTTCCGTTCCAAGTTTTGTATTTACTCTCTGTGGAGTTCATGCAACATAAAAGGTAAATACAAAACTTGCAACTGCAATATTTTCAAAACCCCACAGTCATTAAAAATACACCCTGTAACTTGCTTTCAGTTGTTTTTTTTCTAACGGTTTTTGCTAGCCCTTTTATCCCGTTGCCGGCTCTGTAGCGAAGCAGGTACAGACGTAATTCTTAATCCTGCACACCGCGTTCGAAACACAGCTGCGGGCGATTTGGAAGCAGATCGTCTTGTGTTAGTTTCCATAAAATGATATGAGTGGCGGTAGTTCAGAAAGCAATGATAACCTACTGAACATAAACTTGTCCAGGAATCACACATGCAAAAAAAAAAAAAAAAAATGAAAAGTAAATGTTGGAGTGACTGCTAACGTCCTTTACAGGACATGCAGCTAATTTATAACTAGCATAATAAAAAAAATGAACCAAATGAAGCCATTACAGTGAAAGGTATATCCAGCAGCAACGGGGCAAGCTTCGAGGATGTCGTCGGCGAAAGAAGCAATGGAGGATTAAGGCAAAGAGGAAATCCTGCCAGACATGCATCAGTGGAAGTCGTCTAAAGCACAAAGGATCAGGACAATTTAAACAGCGCTATGAACCATTACAATTTAAACCACACTATGAACCAATTATAACCAATTCAATCAATTATAACCAAGGCTGGAAAAAGCTGGTTGAAAGAGGTGGCAATTTGTGTGTTTATATTTCGCTCTACAGATCTGATCGGAATTAAACACACACACAACGATATATTCTGGCCCACATGGATAATCTCTAAACCCGATTCACTAGTCAGTTCAGTCAAAGCCTTATCTTCAACCTCAGCACTACTTACAACACGCAGCAGCAGCAGCAGCAGCAACAACAACAACAACAACAACAACAACAACAACAACAACAACCATGCGAGAGGATACTCATCACGCAAATGTTCATATTGTGTTTGCTTCTCAGCGAAGGGAACAAGTATTCTGTGTTGTGTTTGTTCCTGACGGCTTAACCAGATCTCGTTTACACATTTAAATTCTGTATCGATATAAACAATAGTCTTTGCATTGTCAATGGCAACAGCCATGTAAAACATTGTTCTGTTCGCCTAAAGATGCATGAAACAGAAAATGGGAGTACTCGCAGCATCATTTATGTCATATATCGTGTGCTCAGTAAATATAATTTACAGTATGGGGGTGGGGAGGTTGTGGGAGGGGCTGAGTGGTCCCGAGGTGTGATGTCCACCTCGAGTACTAGAGGTCCCGTGTTCAAACCCCGGTAAGGGCTGGGCTTTTTTCACGTGGACTTCTACTAACAAAATGTCCCCTGGTCTCTGGGTAGTGAGATCGGACGCCCGTGCGTATTGTTGCGCATGTAAAACATCACTTGGCAGTTGAACATCGAAAAATGACTCCTAACGACGCTGCCCGGGCAACATTTCTAGTTAAAAATATACCCAAAGTATTTCAGGATTCCCTCCGGTGCTACGGCGTTCGTGCACTGAGCTGAGAATCTCCGGACTCAGGCTTGAGTTAGGAGTAGAACGCAGCACTTATGGATTACACCCGTGTGCCGTGATGTTGATCCGTCGACTAAACTAACCTAAACTAAAACAGTACCTATATTATTAGTATTATTTTGGTGTTAGGAAATGCAACCTAAAGACTAAATGCCGTGGAGTTCAGGCCCGACCCTAAGCCTTGGTTGGCAGCTGGTCTAGGATCGAAGCCCCGAAAAGCGTAAAGTTAGAGCGTTGCTTTGCTGACCCGGCAGCTTCGACAGCTTGTCTTGTTCCAGATGTTTGTTGTTAACTTTTCTCTTGTCTAAAGTAGACAGGCCGAGAGAGGGATCATGCTGTATGGACAACACATGGGCTCTATATGTCAGCCCTGGCTGTGTGCTACGGAGAGGTATAACTCCATTCCTGGACAGTGCTAATTGGAATGTGACTGATCACTCACATTCGCTACCGTTGTAGTTATTAAGCCTTGTTTTGAAGCAGAATGCAACAAAATATCGTCTGTCAAGGCGGCAAGGTGCCTGCAGGTATTAGAATTGGCCTGACAGTTTGTGAGACCGGGAAATCGGGACTTTTCTTTTTTAACATCAGAAGAATCAAAGATGTAACACAACATTATATTGTCACTATTGGCATTAACACGAATAATAATAATAATAATAATAATAATAATAATAATAATAATAATAATAATAATAATAATAAGAAGAAGAAGAAGAAGAAGAAGAAGAAGAAGTCACACTCTATGCTCAGACTGAACTATTTCGTGCCTGTGAATACTTTCTGAATTTTTACAATAATAATAACAATAATAATAATAATGATACTAATGAACAGAAGAAGAGGAAGAAGAGGAAGAAGAAGAAAAAGTCACACTGTATGTACAAACTTAACTGTTAGGTGTCTGTTAAATAACTTCTGAATTTTTACTACTTTATAAACTGCTTACAATGTTGTGTTGTCATAGAAAAGGGAAACGACTGTTGACCCGTTGAGCTCCTTTATGTATTTTTCCAATAACGTCCCCTTACATGCCACTAAATAATGTATTTTGTAACATACTTGTTAGATGTCGAAATCCGCAATGAGCCTGTGATATTTTAAAACTATCACCTTTTGTAGCCTTAAATGCACGTATAGATAGGTAGTCAATTGTTCCCTCTTTAGCGAACGACGAATTCAGGCGTGAGCCATCGTTCGACAGCGCTCACGATATTACCAGCTTGTCTTCCTAGCTACTGTCTGGGTCACTAGCGTGCCAGTTTTCTTTTGTTTAATGAATGAATCGCAAAGTAGAATCAGTAAGCATTTCTGGAACACAGTCACAAGCAACAAGATGGACCTTGCGGCCAAAGCCTTTGGCAACACTCTACCGGCACTTTGCCGTACCAACAGACGATAGTTTGTTACATGTTGCTTTAAAAAAAAAAACAGGCATAATAACTACAACCCATGGCAGCGAGTGTGACTGATCATACCAATTCGCGCGCTAAATGCTTGTACACAAAGGATGCATGTGATAACATTGTGATTTCCACCATAACACACCATCTAGCGTCTCACACGTTTACTGTGTGACCTAATTGTAATCATTTTCTCCTTTGTCTTTATACCATTTCTGATCTCTGTCCTCCATGTAGCATGATCAGCACTTATTTGCTCCCAGGGCCCATTATAAATGCCTGTATCAATCACGGTCCCGCATACATACATCTTTGTACTGTAGTAGGCGCCACCCCGAGAACGTTTACGCATTCTTTCATTCTTCGAAAAATATGTCCTTTGGTTTTCTACTATCGTCCATTCCCCTAACGTGTCCTATACATCTAAGTCTATCAAGACTGAGTATGAAAAAAAAACCCCGTCACAAACCACTTAATATCAAGTATTCTTCGCAGACACCGCATATGAAAGCTGTTTAAACGTTTCTCTTGGTCTGAGTAAGTTCGCCTGGCTTCACTGCCATCAAGATGAGTACTAACGACACAGGCTTGACAGACTAGGAATTCTGACTCGTGTACTGCCAATCTTCTTATAATCCTTGCCGGGTTGTTGATGATCATGAGTAGTACGTCAGTTCCTAACTAAGCCATAAATGTGGTCAGCGTGGAGGTCCGCTGCTCGTAAATCCTTATATGTTAGTTATAACGCCCCCAGCGGACACCCTCAACAACGGACCTCATTTCTTCTTCTTTTCGTTCATCTGGAGTGTTTTTTTTCACATGTGATTGCGGTTTGTCTGTTATGCGCCCTTGGGCCGAAACCCGTAGGCCAACACATCGACTTCAGCGTGCTTTTTTTGACCAGGTAGCATTCCTGGGAGACTCTCACTTTTGTGGTGCCATCTGCAACCATGCTGGCCAAGGTTGAACGGTCGAAGACAACGGTCATCCCTCAAAGGAAGGCAGGGACAGTCCATAGCATTTTCCGCCATCCAAGGTTGCTTCCATAGTTGCAGGGCCGACACATAACGCCCTGGATCTGGGCTCACCGCGAGAGATCGTCACGTCTTGCTCATGGCTGCTTTAAATCCTCACTTAAATATATTGGTCATTTCGTTTCCCCGGGTCATTCCCGCACAAACCAGACAGGTTTGCAGACGGCATCCACTCAGCGAGTTTTCGGACATGTGCTTGTCGTTGTGCCCATCAGAGCTTTTCCAGGCACAACAGACATTCGGAAAACGACCCAGTCAGAGCTGTTCCGAACAAGAGCGGCATTCGGAAACTAGGTAGTCAGAGCTGTTCCTAGCACGAGAGACATTCGGACGAGACATTTCACTCGGACGTAATTGCGTAGTGTCAAATTTTAGTTTGCCACCCGTAGGACGACACTTCCGACTTCAGCGGGCATTTTTTAATGAGGTTAGCCTTCCTCTGGTTTCGAGGCACATTGGACTGTTGTGATGTCGCTAACATCTCAGCTGGTCAAGATAGAACGATGAACCTCAAGGGAAGGCAGGGGCAGACCATGAGCATTCCCTCGCTATCCAAGGAGGCTTCCATAATTGCAGAGCCGGCACATATTGCTCTGTGACTGGGCTCACCCGAGGAGTTGCCACGTCCTGCTCATGGCTGCTTTAGTTCCTCATTTCCATGTGTTGGGCAACTCGTTTGAAACTGATCGCTCAAGCACACACCAGGGACGGTCAGACTGCAAGCGACACCCACTCGGTAAGCTTTTGCTTTTGACTTCGGACCACGCAATAGGTTCGCTCGCCGTGCGTTCCATTTTGCGTCATTGAGACGTTCTTCCACTTTTGTCTACCCTCTCTATGAGTTAGATACAGTTTTTGCAGCCATTTTCTTCGACTGGGGCACTTCTTGACTTTTTGTACTCGCTCACGAGGTAGGCTACTTGTGCTGCCGGCTCAGCACCTTACCTTCGTGCAGCGGTGAACGAGAAACGGCCTGGCCCTCTCATCCGGGAATATCTCATATCCCCCAGCTGAGAGCCTTCGAACTTGTATCAGACCTGAGCATGTAGCTTGCTCAGTATCACGCCTTTATTTTTCGAAAGGTGGGTATCGGCCCGGCTCTCAGGTCCGAGGGTTTGTGGCTTAGAGGCGTTCAGCCACAACCCTCGACAGGGAGCCATTGGTGTTTTGTCCGGACCATGAACTTCTGCCTTCGTGCACCTGATTTAAATTTTAGACTGCTATCCTCAGTCTCACCTGCAGAGCAGCAGGTTGTGTCTCTCTTAGTCTGGTCCCTATCCCATAAGCTGTCCGATATGTAGTTTTTCATCCATCAGCAAGCAAATGGGGTCGATGGGACACACAAGCTCCCCCACCACGTCAAGGTGGAGACACATCGGGGGAGCCATCGACATTTGATAGGGCAGACATTTGATGCGTCGCCGGCACGTAAGGCCATGCGATCAGCACAAAGTTATCCAGAGTCACCAGTGGGAACGCCGCGCCCCACGAAGGGCATCAACGATTGGTTTTGAACTAATAAAAGCGCTCTTTCCGCGAGGGTCGGAGCTTGGTAAGCATGTATTAGCTCTAGAATTGCCACAGTTATCCAAGTAGGATCGTGTCATCTAAGGAACCTCGACTGATTTAATGAACCATTCGCGGTTTCACCGTGAGACAGTGTGAACTTAGACATGCATGGCTTAATCTTTGAGACAAGCATATGACTACTGGCAGGATCAACCAGATATCTATCGGACAGACGGACTATTCACGCACACGCAAGCCAAGAGTAGCATCACTAAAGCGAGCCCTCCCGGTACAAGGTGATACATGCAAAACCACTGGACGCCTACCGACGAGCTTTCAAGCTACGCCGGCAGGACTAACCGAAAAAAAGCTATACCAGCTTACTGACTGCAGGCCCACTACTCATCGAGAGAGAGAGAGTGGGCGCTTATCGAGACTTTGTCGAACGGTCGTACAAATTTTGCTCTTTTGCCCACTCAAACCACGACCGTGGCTGTACGATGCGGTTACATTCTTGAAACGCCTGCCTCGCTAACTCACGTTGGCTGGGAAGATCCCATTTTGGTGCACCTCACACAGCCATCCGAGACAACGAACGCTAGACGCGGAACTGATCTAGCGAACCAGACCAGCCCCACGGACCTCATTTGACTTAGTTATTTGAATCTCGCGGGGTTTTTGGTACTTCCGGGCTTTGGTACTTCTAGTGTGTCTCCCGGGCTGGTGAGGGGAGTGGGCAAGCTTCCGGTTTTGGGAGTTTACAAAGTCAAACTTTAATTCTTAAAAAGTAAATTATATACGAAATATTGTTTCAATAATCGTGCGTGTGTGTGTGTGCGTGTGTGTGTGTGTGTGTGTGTGTGTGTGTGTGTGTGTGTGTGTGAGGGGTAGTCCAAAGTGAGGAGTGGGGGTGCAGGGGAATGGGTCCCTAGCCCTATTATTAGCCGTTGCTCACAGTGCGCCACCAGACCCACACCTACTGTGAGGAGGTGTGAAGTTTGATGATCAGCTCGGCCCTTAGCCAGACCAACTGCAGTAAAGGCAATACTACACTTTGATCTTAGCCAAAAGGTCGGTAGACAATAATATGTCAATGAGTAAATCGGACATTATTCAACCTCATGAAATATATTGAGATCCCACTGTGGGTTACAATATTATAGAAGGAATAGGCTAGCATAAATACATAAGCTATTTAACATATAAAATTGTCTTATTCCTAGAGAATATCACAAAATACTAGTTTAATAAGTAAATAGTCAATTGAAACAGCATAATTATTGACTTTTGTAAAATGAGCATTAAAATATATTTAAAAACATAATAATAATGTTAGTTAATTCCCTTGGTGAGACTATAATAAATTGTGTCCATTGATATTGTCTCCAGTATTTATGTGCACCCAACCAAGCAGGGTAATGAACAGCGCTGCTGCGATAACTAAACTGTCTGAGCTCTCTCTCACTCACTGTTTATGCTGACCGCGGGCCAATATACTAACTGTGTGCCGCGATACTGCGAGACCAGCCCTTCTATAGTACGCATATCTTGTGAGAAAGTGAGGCGGTGGATCGTGTTGCAGAGCTGTTAAATGTTTGCACTCAAACGGGCAGAAAAAAGCAGCGACATGACTTTGTAAATTTTAATTTTTTCTTCTCACTTGTTTGTCTAATGTAACTCGCGTTATAATTAACATGTTGTGAAAGTTACAATATAGAGGTGCTGAATCAATTAACCACGTATCTGAAGTTGTAAACATATATTTTAAGGCACTTTGTTTTGGGCGCCAACTATGTAAACACGGGGAAAATATGGGTAATTATAAACACATAACTACAATTTGTGACAAAAATGGTACATCTCTAAAGGCAATACCCGTTTTTGGTACTTTCGGTGTCTTCCTGGACTAGGCGAGTGAAGCGATCCGGGCACACTTCTGGTTTTGAGAGATTAAAATGTCAAACTTTAATTATTAAAATGGAACTTATTTACGAAATAATTTTTAAATCTCTCTCTCTCTCTCTCTCTCTCTCTCTCTCTCTCTCTCTCTCTCTCTCTCTCTCTCTCTCTCTCTCTCTCTCTCTCTCTCTCTCTCTCTCTCTCTCTCTCTCTGTGTGTGTGTGTGTGTGTGTGTGTGTGTGTGCCATATCGCTATACGAACTACAATGTTATCACAAACACAGTCAACTTGTAAAAGTAAACAAGACCCGACCCAATCGTAATTATATGTGTGTGATTCCATTCCGAGGTTTTGACATATATTTCACATGTGCATGAAAGTTAGTAGTAGGGGAGGTGTTTAAACACCCACATTTCTGGTTCGCCTCTGAACCCAAAATAACTGTTTCTATCGCTTATGTGTCGACACAACAAGCCTTAATGACATGAATTTTCAATTCTCACATGTTAGGATATATAACTGCTTCCGTTTTTATTTATGCAAACAGATAAACTTTAATTATTAAAAGTAATATTTAAAAAATAGTATTTTTATGTGTAAAGTGAAAAGTCAAGATGGTGGCATAGGTTAGGAAGTCTACCATTAACAATTTCGGTGCATATTTAGGGATCCGATCGTCAGAAAGCCTTGGATTTTTCCATTATATATCTAATGAAAAGTGACCAATTGTGTATTATAATGGCGGGTAGTACTGTACTGTACTGGATGAGACTTAAACACTAGCATCATATCAATAGCGATGTGTTAGTGATACAATTCTCTTCATTGGTTGTGTAATGGTGCACATCCTGTCACATGATCAAATTGCGGTTACCCATTATATATCTAATGAAAAGTGACCAACTGTGTATTATAATCGCGGTTAGAATTGTCTGCAGTGGATGGGACTTAAACACTAGTATCATATCAATAACGATGTGTTAAGAATACAAGCCTCTTCATCAGTTGTGTGAAGGTGCACATCCGGCCGGTCAAATGATCATTATGTAATGGTTACACCCAGTCAAAGATGGCGTCGCATCCAGTCACCTGTGTAATGGTACATCCGAGTTACTAGGGTAATGGCTACGACCAGACCACGTGGTGGATCTGCTTCCGGTTACAAACATTACGATAAAGGTGGAAAACGTGGGTAATGGTTACATATGGTCAAAGATGGCTCTACATCCAGTCATATGTGTAAGGGTACAACCGAGACACTTGGTTTAGAGGGATACTACAGAATAAGGGTGTCATGTCCAGTGTCACATCACGGGGCCTAACTCGGGATGATCAGAAATAAACATTAAAAATGTGTGTGTGTGACTGATCGTCATTTTCTATTGCATACTGGCCTATGTGTGATTATAACAATGAATCTAAAGAGTAATGCATACTCAGAAGACCGGGTACTAAAATTGAGGTGACCCTGAGGTGACCTGAAAACAATTCCACAAGCGACTATAACGCGACCTTAGCACGTGATTGTATAAAGTTCAGACATGTCCGGACATTGCATAATATTCTGCTGAGTCATGATTCTACATCAGCAGATATTGTGTATAAAACGTCCAGCATTCGCCATATAGAAGTACAGTTCTCTGAGAGCAGCAAACATATCACCATGTGGCAAGTCGCTAATGGTAAGTTAGGTGTTGATAAATCTTTAACATTTTCGTTGTGGTTCTCCAAGTAGGCATACGGTTAACCTAACAATGCTAATATAACACAGGGGATATATGTTGCTAGACGCATATAAATGAAGAGGCAATCCATTTTGTAATATAGCATGATAGGAAGGGTCGATCTGAAATATAGATGGCATTAGAACTACCCGTTATCGATAGTAATATATGGAGTGCTGTAACCGGGGTTACATGTCAGATACAGAGCTATTATTCACAATATGTATTTCTAGAACTCTGTTATAGTACCTTATTCTTATCTTTGTTTTACAGATACGGATGCCTAAGATCAACTAAGCAATAGAGACCTGTTTGATTGTGAAAGTTGTCATCCGGTCGAAGACTTGGACAATATGTTTAACAATTTTAACAACTGTGTAAAGATAATGAACACAAACGTGATGCCTCTGGTCAAAAAGAGTAATAATTTCATCCTCGTCGCTTTTGCTGCTCCATGTGTTAATGAGAGGTTCAGTTATGCCCAGCAAAGATTGTTGGTAAAGACGGCTGCTCCCCAGCCTGTGAACTCCTCGGTATTAGAAAACAGCCTGGCAGAGGCTAAAATAAAAAATACATGTAACTGTGCAGTCTTAAAGGAAACAAGGCAGGATAATATCTCTTTATTGTTTCCAAGTTGAATGTTTCACGTAGATATTTAATTTTTAATATTTGGGAAATTTTATTGTTGAAATTTGTTTTTCATTCAACGATAGTGACTTATTGCATAAGATAGTTTTAATTTTCAGAAATGCAGCCGTTGTTTGCATATGGGACAGACGATCAGACGATTATCTCCAGTAGGTTGGGAAATTTACCCGCTCAGCATAAAACCGATTGTACTGTAATCAAAGAGATTGTTAGTGTTAAGTGGTATAAAACGTTGAAAGTCGGTTAGACGATGTGTAGCTGGTATTCAAGAGGTCAATAAGGCAGATGTGGTTTTAAGAAAGGCCGAATTCATAATAGAGACTGTTGCTTGGTTGGAGACTTGACGCTATTGCGGATGTGAAATAACAACGTGAGCTAGAGGTGGATAAAGTAAGATATGTTATTTTAGCTAGACTTCGAGAAAACGAGTGTAATGTTGAGAGATTGAACAAAGGGAGGTTAGTGTAGCGGACATTGTGGTATGAAAATTTGACGATGTCAGCAATGTGAAATGACCCCTTGATGTCGAATACTCAGATGATATCGAAACTAGCCAAGGTGGAGCCACAGACTGATTTGTCATAAATGTTGTTATGAGTATTTCATTTGAGCTCATGTACAACGAAAGTTTGGGGTTCTTTGTGCTATGACATGGAAAATTCGTGAACCTGTCTATAAAAGACAGTGAGATTTTGTGGAAAAGAAAATCCATGAATGTGGAAAGATGTGTGATTAGTCTTTATAATGGCTTCTTTAGCAGATATTCTGGTGTGGTAATTTGAAGCTTTCGGTAATGTAAAAGGGGGGATATTGCTGACGTTCATGATTATGTAGTGTGAAATGCCTTTTCAGATAACAAATTATTTGGTTTCCTAAGAAAAGCATACACGTTTATTTCTTGTTTTAACTGGTTTACTATGACAGAGAGAAACATATACAATGTAATTAGACTATGCATCCTTCACTGTTATTCTTGTCTTTTTCTGTTTCAGTAATTTGGCTCTGTTATTGTACTGTTTTAGTATGACGGAAAGAAACATGTACAGTGTAATTAGAATATCTCTGCATCCTTCACTGTTGTTCTTGACTTTTTCTCTGTTCCGGGACTTTAACTCTGTGACTGGCCCCTAGGACTGGGGTCAGAATTTGTTCCAACTGTAGTATACAACTTTCAAATTTCTCACGTTCTCTGATTACAATATGCCAGTTACCATTGAGTTCTTCTGTGCCAACGATATGAACTGTCAAGACGTGAGGTTCTGTCGCAAAATTAACCTGTGGCGCGGAAAAACACATTAAAATTTACAAGACTTAATCATCTAGTAATCCACATACAGTGAAAGATACAAAACTCTAAAAGATAATAATTATTTATAGGTGAAGTCAAAGAACTTCAACACTTAACATCTCACAATGGAAGCTGCAAAACCCTTATTCAAAAGGCAACTATTTACAGTGAAAAACACAATGAAATAAGATTACATTTATTATTAAATATTGTGTTATATAATCTGAAATACATGCCGAATTATGTTAAAAAAGCATTTTCCAGTGCTTTCTTGTATTATACTGATTGTGGGGTTTAAGTAAGAAATCCGATAAATTATGTGGAAGCTATATATCAGTGATCTTACAGAAGACTGATGAAAATACATTGAACGGATAAATAGCGTCATAAGTATATCTTAAATGAAGTTAACTCACAAAGAGAACAGGTAACTTGCATCAAAAGCAGACTGTCGAACTTCTTTGGTCACGATTTGAGAAAGGAAAATCTACACCGGTCATATGTACTACAATGTTAACATCTCATTCTTGACCTGAGGACGTACATTACAAGCATCTCTAAAATTGGAATGGGATCGCCTGATGGCGAGGGACACGAGTCTCAGGGGCCAAGCCGTTTGACTCGGACTCTTTATGCTGTGGGTTCGATTCCGGGCCGGTCCTTCGGATCACGAGTGAAAATTGTCGGAGACTCCTATGGGTCGTCGCTAGAGCTACAGAGTTCGTGCTTTGTGCGACGCTTTCGGCGCTGCGGAAAGAGACCGAGCCATATGGGAGAAAACCCGGTGAAATGAAGTCGATCCTGTCGACATTTAAACGACTTTTTACATAGGATATTTCATCTGCTGAGAAAGAAGAACAACTTCGGAAACCAGAAGTAGGATAGTTTTCATTCCACAATACATTAGTTTTCTTGAGAAACTCAGAGTGTGGGCCATGACTACTAAATAGTACGTCAACATTCTCATCTGAAGACAAGTCATCAAGGAAATCAAATGTTGTCTCGTGTAGATCTACTGCTGCCTGACTGCACGAAGTAGGTTTTTTGCAGAACAAAATGTCCAATGATAGAGCTGGGGTGAAGAACCAAGAATCATTTTCCTTTAAAACAGGCAAAGCAGAAGTTGTGTACTGTTGTTAAAACTGTCATGCCCTTATGAACTTTGGCAGACATTCTTTTGGAAACCATTGTCATTAAATAGTGCATAAACTGTTTTCTTATCTGCAGCTGTTTTTCCCCCTGCACTTAAACGCCTATGTGGAATGGTTTTCGTAAGAATAACATCTAAATCTAGAGAACAGCTGAAACCAAAACCTTTGCTCAGCGGACACAGTACTTCTTTATGTTTGCTTACAGAGCCTTTTTCATTGTCATACTCATCATCATCATCATATTCAAAACAATTCTTATCTTCTGAATATGATATCAGAGTTTACTAAAATCACTTGTCATTGTGCATAATGAGTTGAAGGCTTCATGGGCAGTTTCAAATTTAGGATTACAATGATAGTGTGGAATAATCTAATTTTTTTTTCGCTGAGCGCACACCAATACCATGCTTTGGGAATGAAACCTGTGCTCCATGTCACATCCTGTGTGATTGGAGTCAGGAATTTCTTTCGTTTGCCAGGGGTGTAATCCATATTTTCGTTTTTCTATGTGACGTTTCTATTGCTTTTTGGAAGACGGATGTCCTTTCTTTACAATTTTTCTAGGTGCTGACAAAATTGATGTCAGGTTTAAAATGGGCTGTAAGGCAAGTTGGGATGTATTCTCACCCACTGTGGGTTTGGACTCTATGCCTAACTTACAATTCTGTGTATTAGAACTGGTGTAATTGCTTTCATGCAAGAAACAATTGGCAACTGACAAGTTTAACAAACATTCATAATGTGAAGACATTCCTATTGGCTGGCTGCTTTCCACAGAAACATTTGAATTTGAAACGCATGTAAGATTACTTTCTCAGGTAGAGGTTGATGGTGTAGGTGTTTCTGTATTATTATCCTGCCTTGTTTCCTTTAAGACTGCACAGTTACATGTATTATCTATTGTGGTCACTGCAAGGCTGCTATTTTCTAAAACCGAGGAGTTCACAGGATGGGGAGCAGCCGTCTTGACCAACAATCTTTACAGTGCACAACTGGACCTCTCATTAACACCTGGAGCAGAAAAATCCGCGAGGATTAAATTATTACTCTCTTTTGCCAGGGGCATCATGTTTGTGTTCATTCTCTTTACACAGTTGTTAGAATTGTGAAACATATTGTCCAAGTCTTCAACCGGATGACAACTTTCACAATCAAACAGGTCTCTGTTGCTTAGTTTTATTGAGCATCCGTATCTGTAAAACAAAGATAAGAATAAGGTACTATAACAGAGTTTAGAAGTACATATTGTGAATAATAGCTCAGTATCTGAAATGTACCCCCGGTTACAGCACTCTATATATTACTATCGATAATTGGTATTTCGAATGCCAGGTTTATTCCAGATCGACCCTTCCTACCATGCTATATTATAAAATGACTTGTCTCTTCATTTATATGCGTCTAGCATCGTATATCCCCTGTATTATACTAGTATTGTTAGGTTAACCGTATGCCTGCATGGAGAATCAAAACGAACATGTGGAAGATTTATCAATAGCCAACTTACCCTAAGCGACTTGCCACATGGTGATCTGGTTGCTGCTCACAGAGAACGGTACTTCTACACGGCGCATGCTGGAGATTTATACACGATATCTGCTGATGTAGAATCATGACTCAGCATAATATTATGCACTGTCTGGATATGTCTGAACTTGATAAAATCACATGCTAAGGTCGTCGCCTATAAACGCGATATACACAACACATAACGCTCTGGTACTGGGTTCACCCAAGGAGTTGACGCTTCCTGCACATGGCTGCTTAGCCTCACTTCCCTATATTGGGCCTTCCAGTCACCATAGGCTGTTCCTCTGGAAACCAGAAGAATGCAGCCTGCAGATGACATCCGCAAGTGAGATTTCTATTCGGACTTTCCATATAATGGATTTGCTATCCAAGCAATATTCCATTGTGTGCCACTATGACACTTTTTCTACCTTTGATGACCCCCACACAGTGAGCTTTCGATTCAGACTTTCCACTTAATGGATTTGCTAGCCAAGCAATATTTAATTTCATGCCTCTGGGACGCTACCGACATACCTGTAGTACAAAGTGTGACAGTCTAAGTACTTCTTCATGCAAATTTCGATGTCAACCTGAATGTAGTTAAAGTAAGTTGTGGTCAACTTGAGCTTGTTGCTTTCCCAAAAGAGCTTGTCCTCAAATGAAGCAGACGTTGGCCAAAATATATTTCTCTGTTCTGCATATATTGGGCACTCCTGCAGCAAATGTTTAGCTGTCGTTTTACCAGTACCACAATTACATTGATCGGCATCTCCTTTCTTTAGTTTATTTAGGCTGATATTTCAGCCTGTTGTGTCCTGTGCAGAGTCTGAAGATTGCCACTTATTCACTTCGGTGAGTTTGTAATATGCATCATCCTTCTGGTGGCCTGCATGCTCTAATTCCCATTTGGTTTTATAAGTGCTTTTTATAAACCTATTTGCCCCATTATAGGTTATGTCTATGACAGGCTATGGTAGTCGTCCACCATCTTTTGCTAGTCTGTCAGCCTCTTTATTTCCAGGTATTCTGCAATGTGATGGGATCCACTGTGTTACAACTTTTTTGGATTTCTGACATAGTCCAAGGAGTACTGCTCTTAGGTCTGCTAGTTCTGTGCTGTTTTTGCTCTTCAGTATTGAGACAGTTGACTTTGCATCCGTGAAGATAGCTATTTGCTTCTATTTATTTTCCTCCATCAAAAACATTTTGTGCTGCAATTTTCAAAGCATCTACCTCTGCTTTGAAGTTACTTGAAAATTTTTAAATTGCCACTGACTGTGTTGTTTTCATTCCATTTTTTACATTTAGGAGCATTCAACCTCCTCCATTTTCTATTGAGTTTTTAGCTGATCCGTGTGTATATGCATGGGTCCAATTGCTACTTGAGTAATGTTCTTTTATGAAGTTTAGGGCTATTTTCTTCTTTCTATTTCATTCTGAGTGTTCTTTTTCTCAATACCGGGATGTTTTCTATCACCTCAGGCAGTTGCTGCTGTCTCCAAGCTGGAAACTTGTGTGCATTGTAAATGGGTTTGACTGTTGGTATGTTAAGTATAGGATCTGCCCTAATCTTTCGTTTTGCGATTTCTACAAAGTTGCTACGATTCAGTCCTACCTTTCTGAAAACCATTAAACCTTTTATACATGCGTGGTCTGTCAATCGTCTAATTTTTCTTCTTGTTGTTGGGCCCTTCTATCTATTATATCCTGTATTTGTTGTAAACAAGTGATCTATTCTAGCTCGTTACTCGGCGTTGTCTTCAGGCTTCCAGTTATGATTCGCATTCCTTGATTTTGGACTTTACTTATTTGGTTAAAGTTTGACTTAGCTGCTGTTGCCCAAGCTGCAATGCCATATTCCAGTTCTAGCCGCACCCGCCCAGTGTATAACATCTTGAGAATTTTCTCATCTGCTCCCAACGTTGTACCAGTAAGCTTTTTCATGATTGCTATTCTTTGCCTTGCCCTTGTTCGATTTTTCTCAATCTGTGTCTTCTATGTCAAGCCACCACCATGTGTATCTGTCATGATCTCCAATAAGGCCTTACAGAGGCAATAGGAGTTAACACTAGTCTAGTAGGGAGACACCAGACAGGAGAGACACCAAGCACTATAAATAGCCTCACAAGGAGACACATTTGCGTCAGACCAGGGGCCAATGCGTACAACTGAGCGAGGGCTTTCCCCAAGCCATTGGGAAGCTTGTCCTTGCGAGTAACCGTGAAATGCCCGGTTACTCTAACTCACAAGCCAGCGTGCTTGCGAGACCATGCACGCAATAATAGCTACTGCACGGAGGGGACAGTGTCCGTGCTTGTCCACGCAATGTGTAGCGTGTGGACAGACCCGACTGGAGACGGTAGAGAGCAGACGTATCCTTGACAAATGCTATAGTTTCTAGGCAATAGGCAAACATAGGGCTGTTCATTTAGATTGTGAATACTAGCATCATTTCTCATCACTTCATTGCATTCATGTTGTATAATGATGATGAAGTATAACGCTCGTAGAGCCATTCAAATGTCGGCTCTAAATAAATTGCATTCCTTTCGCAAATGTCACGAGTTGTTATTTCGTGCGGTGCGAAAGTAGGGGAGTCCTGAGAATCTGTAGCGCACAAGTCTCTGACAGTATCTGTTCTCAATGTAGTGGCTGATCCATTTGTACATTTCCCCCCAAAACATGCATTTTTTGCAGTTTTACTTGCAGTACTTTCTTCCATACTTTATTAAATGCTTTTCCTAAATCTATCCAGACCGCTAATGTGTGCTTTTTCTCTTGGATGGCATCCTCTATTTTCTGAGCTATATAGGTTATTTGATCTTCAGTGGATCTGTACTTTAATTGACTATTTAATTAGACAACTATTTTTTTATGTTAGATTCTCTAGGAATAAGACAATTTTATATGTTAATTAGCTTATTTATTTATGCTAATCTATTCCTTCTATAATATCTTAACCAACAATGGAATCTCAATATATTTCACGAGCTTGAATAATGTCCGATTTACTCATTGCCATATTATTGTTAACCGACCTTTGGGCTAATAATAAAGAGTAGTATTGTCTTTACTGCACTTGGTCTGGCCAGGGGCCGAGCTGATCATCAAACTTCACGCTACCTCACAGTAGGTGTGGGCGTGGTGGCCCACTGTGGGTAAAGGATAATAGTAGGACTAGGGGTCCATTCCCCTGCCCCCCACCCTAACGTCGGCCTACCCCCCCCCCCCCAACACACGGTTATTAAAAGAATATTTTGTATATAATTTACTTTTTAATAATTAAAGTTTGACTGTTAAACTCCCCAAACCAGTAACGTGCCCGCTCGTATAGCCAGCCCCGGAGACACCGGAAGTACCAAAGACCGGAAGTACCAAAATCGCCCCGAGATTCACATAATTAGGTGAAATGAGGCCCTTTTTGAGCGGGTTCGCTGGGAGAGTTATAACTAACATAAGGATTTACGAGCAGCGGACTCCCGACGCGGACCTCATTTGTGGCTTATTTAGGACCTGGCGTACTATTATCATGTCTGTCCACAGCCGTCTGTCTCTAGTACTGCCAGTCTTCTTATATTCCATGCCATGTGGTGTCGGTGATCATGTTTGTCCACAGCCTTCTGTCTCATGTACTGCCAATCTTCTTATAGTCCATGCCATGTGGTGTCGTTGATAATGTCTGTCCACAGCCTTCTATCTCGTGAACTGCCAATCTTCTTATAGTCCATGCCGTGTAGCGTTGGTGATCATGTCTGTCCACAACCTTCTGTCTCGTGCACTGCCAATCTTCTTATAGTCCATGCCGTGTGACGTTGGTGATCATGTCTGTCCAAAACCCTTTGTCTAGAGTTATGCCTATGATTTTCAGTACTGATGTTCCTCCATGCCATGATGTAAAACTATCCATCATCTGCTTTCTTGATCACCTCCTGAATCTCTTACCACCCAAATTTCCCGCTGTGACAACGTTCTACAGGTTTCGACTTCTCATGACTTGCTCAACGAAGTCAGATTGTCATATTTTGATGGTAGTAATTAGTTCTATTTGTCAGATAACTTCTTATCCGTCTACTTTGGTCTCATCATTTTGCTATGAAACGACATCTCAGCAGCCCTCACATAATTCTTTACTTGTCTGCAAATTGAATTTATAATTCTAAAACCCATGATGCTATTTCAATGGTTAGACACAGATTTTGTCCATTTTCCATTATTGTGGGTTGATGTGGATGACAGACACTGCTAATGAAGACCCTATTTTTGGTGTATCTAGTTGGTCATGTGTGGAAGTACACTTGTTCCTGCAGAGAGGCGCCGTCGTCATGTGTATGTGACAGATTCGAATCCCGGTCAGTAACTATTGCTTTACATTATTCTGTTGTCTAGTGCGTCCACTAGCCTCTATTTCTTTCTTCTACTTCTATAAGCACCAAACATCACATGTGTGTTTATTCATGAACTGGCTGTAACAACGACGTGTTAGCTTACATATAGACCGCAGTGCCAGTAATTTGAGCCAGTACATCTAAGTTCTCGAACCAGACAACCAGTGGTCGTTGCTGCATTTGTTACTTAATGCTTCCTTGCCAAAGAAAACGTAGGTGTAGACCAAACATGCTACACAATCAAATGAACATGCATTATATTGTAAATTTCCGTTTACTGAGCTTTACATTTGCGAAGACACCACGAAGCAAACCAATAACCCGATGAAACTAGTATGGCAATATATCGTCCTCCTGTATAAATGGAAAGTAACATTTGACGATATATTATCCTCCGACACTGACTTAGTTAATATTTTATTTTTGTCATAGTTATAATTTAGGTCCGTTATAAACACATATAGTTTTATACATCTTTTGGTAACAACTTTATAATCCAAAAAAATCGGCAAAAGTAACTGACCTTCGTCAGGAGTTCACGACAAATTACCCCCAGCAGCAGCTTCGTGGCTTAGAGGTTATGACTTTTCTCCGTAATCTCGTATACTTTCGTCGGTAACGTGATGACGTTGAGAATCAGCAGTGGTTCGAATCGCATCGGTAACTTAGGGGGTATGTGAGCCTGCCGCTCAGAAAGCAATGGCAAATTACTGAGCGTAATCTTGCCAATAAATCAACATACAGCTGAAAGATGCTGGTGTTGACAGCGATGTCCTGTAAAGGATATGCAAAAAAAAAAAAAAAAAAAAAAAAAAAAAAAGGAGCAGCAGCAGCAGCAACAGCGACATGAAACAGTACGATCTACACATTAACATTAACAAGACTAAAGTACAATTGTTAAAAGACTTTTTAGGCTAAAGTGCTGATCTGTTGTACATTAAAGTAACGACTATTTAGGCTAAAGTACTGGTATGTATAATATACCTGTGCGGGCTGTTAGTTTGTCGAGACTCTTGTCCGTTCCATTTTTCAGATGGGGCAGTTAGAAAAATGTTGTGTGATATTCACTGGCACAGGAACGGAATATAATAGGGCGACCCGTTGCCGCTAAGTTGGAACCGCGACTAACCAACCAACCAACCAACCAATCAACGAACCAACCAACCAAATACTAATTAACTAACTAACTAACTGACTGACTGACTGACTGACTGGACTGACTGACTGACTGACTGACTGACTGACTGACTGACTGACTGACTGACTGACTGACTGACTGACTGACTGACTGACTGACTGACTGACTAAACTTCTAACTAACTAACTAACATTAAAGTAACGATTATTTAGGCTAAATCATTGGCCTGTTTTACATGAAAGTAACGATTATTTAGGATAAAGTAGTGAATATTACTACAGGAATTTGAGATTGTATCAGTTGACAAAAAAATCTTAAATCGTGTGGAGGAAACAATACCAATCTTAACCTAAACCTCTGAGGATTTATGTCATCATCTCTCATCTCATCTTGCCTAAACTCACCCCATCTGACCTCATCTTGTTCCTCTTGTACCTTGCAGTGTCGAAGTGAAGTATAAACAGTGGGAAAGTGCACGTTTATGGGCTTCATTTGTCGCGATTCCCACTGACTCTGTTAGTCCTTCTGTCCAACGTTTCCATGGTTGGCCTCTTCTTCAGGTTCCATTTGATCTGTACGTCATTGCTTGTTGTAGTACTTGCTGTGCTGAATCATGACGTGGTTACATCTGAATATGCCTGTTTGCAGATGTGCTAGACATCATAAGAAAACAGCAAGTGAAATGGTTCGGTCATGTAACTAGGCTATCAATAACAATATACCAGAACAAGCAAGTTAGTTAGCTAGTTAGTCACAGATCATCTGTAACAGAGCACCATCTCTGTTAGGGAGTTAATGAGTTAATAGATGGTGTGCAAAAACAAGGGGAAATAGGTTTGTGCACGCGTGAGCACTACTAGTTATGTATCTGGGGCTGCTCACGCGTTGACGTAGGCTGGAGAGGCAGTTACCATCTGCCGCTCAAGCTGACAAGTCGTGTGCGATTTCATCCATGTAAGATTCTACAGTTTTGATACGAATAAACTCTGATGGATTGTATGGTTTGACTTTGTCATTTATGGTCACCATCGACTTGTGTTGTGGTATGCAGTTGCTTGTTGTCCTCCCGCACTGTTAGAGGATAACAACGCGTGACGAAGGAGGATAGCAACGGGAGGAGTGATTAGCCAGCAGTCTTAGAGCGGGGTCACGTTTAAGTCACCATCAAGTATTGTCGAGATATCTGGACCTCTGTTATTTGTCTACGATATTTATAAGAGTCTGTAAACCTGAAGCAACTACAATTAAATGTCATACATCAGGAGACTGCTGGAGTTATGTTATTTCTGACTTAACCAATTCGCTACTCTGTAACACATCCTCATTGCACATCGAACCATTCAGTCCATAAGTGCTCGGTTTCCCTCCTCAGCAAATCCCGCAGCGTGTAGCGGCTCACGACACCAGTTCTGTGTTGGTTTATCAATCTTCTTTGGCTTCCTGCGTAGTGTTCTTGTGTGGCCACCCCTCTTTTAATTTGCTATTCTCGCAGTCTGGCCATGGTTGTAGATTCACAGTCATCACTTGGTTCTCGCAAAAGTCTTACTTCACGTAGAGCATTCAGAACGTCAGCCTGGTCCATGGCGCGTCCGCCCTCCACAGTAGCCTTACCTGCGAGCTTGTCAGCCCGCTCATTTCCTTGTACTTCCGCATGCCCTGGCACGAAGATGAAACTAATCTTTGCCAGCCGAGACCGCTCCAGAGGCAGAAACCATTCTCTTCGGATCCACCCCATCTCTATCCTCTTGATCATGTTCATTGAGTCGCTATGGAAACATACCCTAGTGAATGTCTGTGTCTCGAGCCATGTTATTGCTTTACTTACTGCCATGACTTCCATAGTCAGCCTACTCCAGATCTTTTTTCCCTATACAGTGAAAATATTTTCAGAAATGTAGAAGATATAAAAGGAATCAGCATTGGAGGACGAAACATCAATAACATTAGATATGCAGATGATACAGTATTAGTTGCAGACAATGCACAAGATCTACAACAATTAGTAGACGTGGTTGTTGTACACAATGAGCAGCTGGGGTTGGAATTAAATTGTAAGAAGACACAGGTTACGGTCGTCACTACGAAGTACCACAATGTAATATACAAGTAAATGGGAATATTCTTCAACAAGTGAATCGGTACAATTATCTCGGAACAGTCATAACATCTGATGGGAGATGCCTTGAAGAGATTAGAACAAAAATCGCCATGGCGAAAGCAGCCTTTGGCAAGATAAAAAAAAAAATTCTGACCAATAAAAAGATGTCAACTGAAACGAGAAAAAGAGTGTTGAGGGGATACATAGAGCCTGTTCTTCTGTATGTATGTGAAACTTGGACAATGAGCAGTCAAGCTGAAAAACATCTGATGGCTGCAGAAATGTGGTTTCTGAGGAAAATGCAAAGAATACCATGGACAGACAGAAAAACCAATGACCAAGTTCTACAGGCGACAAATGACAATCGTAAACTGATTAGAGAAATTAGACGTAGACAGTCAAATTTTTAAAAGACATTTTATGAGAAGAAATGGATTGGAGAACTTAGTGACAACTGGCAAGCTCGAAGGGGACAGACCAAGAGTTAGACCGAGAGGAAAATACCTGGATGGCTTGACCACATGGCATGGACTAGACAGGAACACTGAGATGACCCACGACGCTGGTGATCGAATGAAATGGCGAGTCATGACTGTCCTCGCTTTCCGGCATGGCACATGATTGATTGATATCTCCAGTATCATATAATGTGTTCAGCAGTCTGGTGACTTGATCTATTCCATATTCTTCTAAAGCTTTAATCATTTTTGTTGTGATGTTATCTGCACCGGGTGCCTTGCCAGCTTTCATATGATTAAGAACATTTCGAACCTCCATCTTCAAAATTGGTGGCCCTTCATTATTAAATCTAATATCATATTGTTCCTCTCTGTTATCATCATAGAGTTTTTCACATAATCTGTCCATACCTGTAGAATCTGATCTTTTTCTATTATGATTTTGCCATCTTTAGTCTTTAGACAGCCTGCTGATGTACTTGTTCTTTTATTAGTAATTTCCTGAATTTTTGCGTGCACTAATTTGGTATTTTGACTGCTGTGTTGTTTTTCAATTTCTAAGCACTTTTTCTCAAGACATGCTTCTTTTGCCTCCTTACATAATATTCTGAATTGTCTGTGAATTTCTTCATATGTGGCAGAATTATTTTTGTTGAGTCTTCTTGTTTCCATTAGGTGTAAAATTTCTTCAGTCATCACTTTCTTACGACCCAACTTCTTTAATTTTGGAATAGTTGTTTCTGCAGCCAAACTGATTGAATTCTTCATTTCCCATTGACCATCCACATCCTGGAATAGGATTTCTAGATCAGACAATATATCAAATCTGTTCTGTACTTCTATGTTGAATTTGTTTTGTATTTCCTTGTCATTACTCAGTGTACACAAATCATATTTAGTGTTTCCTGTTATATACTTGACTTTCTTCAACTTTATCCTCAATGATTACAGAAGTAATCCGTGGTCACTATAACAATCAGCACTGAGAACTGTTTTTGCTATTGTTAACGCGTTTCTAAATCTTCTGCTAATCAGAATGTAGTCAATCTGGTTTCTAATCCTGTTATCAGGACTCCTCCATGTCCATAATCTTCTAGGGTGTTGTTTGAACCAGGTGTTTCCTACAATCATTTCCTGTTCTTTTACCCACTCTACAAGTCTGTATCGTCTTTCATTTCTCACTCCTAAACCATAGTTTCATACTGTGTATATATCACCTTGATTTCCTACTTTTGCATTGAAGTCCCCTATTATGATGTTTATTTCTGAATTTTTACATTTCTTTAAGGCAGACTCTATGTCATTATACAATTCCTCTACACAATCTTCACTAAAAATTAACCAACCAACC
>JACEFZ010005575.1:0-2500 GCA_014155875.1 Cepaea nemoralis | reverse complement strand
GTGTGAGTGTGTAGGCAGTGTGTGGTGTTGTTATATTTGCCTTTCTATTATTATTGTACTTTTCTTGCCTGTCCCCGCGCCTGCATAAGCCTTAATGATGACGCCGGAATGACGACAGCAGCATCAGCTGTAAGGATACCAACCAACCAGAAACTGCGACCCGGGCCAGGCTCCGCCCACACCCTTCCCTTCCCGTCCCCCCACTGGAGAGGGCGACCTGGAGGTCGAGCCGCCATCTTGAATCCACATAACGCACTCGTATGCAAATGAGACAGGTGCCTACGTCATGTCTATGTCAGCCTGACCTAGACACCCGATGACTAGCTTCCTAGCCTATTTTTCGCCATTTTGGGTGCGCCGACGGCGTTCCAGCAAATGTCTGTTTCTTCCCGGTCATTTTTCGCCGACAGGGAAAGTTCTAGACAACTTATAGAACTTATCTCGTGTGTGGGACTTCGCTGCTTCCACCGTTATTTGGTTGGCTAAATGATGATAAAAAAGAGAGAAAGACGATTCTTGATCGATAGATGAACATTGTAGTTACTAAACAGCAAGAACAACCATTTTGTTAGCGTTATAAGGCGAGGATAACTCGAATGATCGTCGATCAAATGTAAGTATTGCAAATAGAGGCCGGGGGGTAGTTGTGGGCGGTAATGATGACGACGATGATGATGATGATGATGATGATGATGATGATGATGGTATAGATAAGTGGCATTGCAAAGGTGGTGATGATGATGCTGTTTGTATGCTTGACATTGCAATGATGATGATGACGATGATGATGATATGGTTGATATTGCAGTGATGATGATGTTGATACGTGATTGGCATTGCAATGATGGTAATGATGATGATATATGATTGCCTTGCAACGATAATAATAATGATATATGATTGTCATTGCAATGGTAATAATATATGATTGACATTTCAATGATAATGATACATGATTGGAATTGCAATGATAATGTTACATGATTGGAATTGCAATGATAATGATATATGATTGGAATTGCAATGATAATGATACATGATTGGAATTGCAATGATAATGATGATGATATACGATTGCCTTGCAACGATAATAATAATGATATATGATTGGAATTGCAATGATAATGATGATATATGATTGGCATTGCAATGATAATGATATATGATTGGAATTGCAATGATAATGAAATATGATTAGAATTGCAATGATAATGAAATATGATTAGAATTGCAATGATAATGAAATATGATTAGAATTGCAATGATAATGAAATATGATTAGAATTGCAATGATAATGAAATATGATTAGAATTGCAATGATAATGATGATGATATATGACGTGGCATTGCAATGATAGCGGTGATGACTTTATTTTAATCCGTGCATGTGAACAATGTTTGTTGCAAAATTTGAGACGCTAACAGTGTAGTCTGCCTGCCTGCCTGCCTGCCTGCCTGCCTGCCTGCCTGCCTGCCTGTCTGTCTGTCTGTCTGTCTGTCTGTCTGCCTGTCTGTCTGCCTGTCTGTCTGTCTGTCTGTTCGATATTAAACTACAGACTAACCTAGACATGTCTATAACGAAACTAAGACATTGCTATAATGATGGGGCATAACTGCACACAAACATACACACAAACATACACACAAACACACACACAAACACACACATATAATTTACTTACACATCTGGATTCCCGACCCTATCAATTCATCTCCTCTCGTCCTCACTGGTTCCTCTTGTACCTTGCCGTGTCGAGGTGAAGTATAAACAGCGGGAGAGAGCCCGTTTATGGGATTCATGCATCGAGATTCCCCATAGACTGTTCTATTCCCCCTGTCCATCGTTACGTAGCCGGCCCTCTTCTTTGCTTTCATTTGATCGTACACCATTACTTGTATATAATCGGACATCAGTTAGTGCAAGTCACAAATGGATCATTCCCCACACATTCACCGCCCCTGGGCCGCTATTCTACCCTCCTACAACTGCCATATCTCAGATGTATTCGGACTGTACATTGATGCCATCTTGTTCACACAATGAATGGTAGGGAACTATAAGACTGTATCATACCAGTCAACACTAGAAGGAGGCAAACGAAGTCTCGGAAAGCAAAGTTAAAAGTTAACATATCATGCATCGAAGAGAGAGAGAGATAGACAGAGAGAGGAGAGGAGGAGAAGAGAGAGAGGAGAGAGAGAGAGAGAATGAGATGACAGAGAGAAGAGGAGAGAGAGAGAGAGAGAGAGTTAAACAATGTTAAAATTTGAATATATATATATATTATTACAAACAATACAATTACAATAGGATATAACCAAGTAAAAAGAAAACACATAAAGGGAAAGTTTTTTGTTTCAGAAATCAAAAAAAAAAAAAAAATGCTGCGAATAATATTTAACACGGAATTTCTCACAGCACATCAGGGCATCGTCGTCGTAATCATTCAGAATCATCATCATCATAATCATCATCATCATAAGCATCATTCATCATCA